>JAODLL010005513.1:0-10498 GCA_026546735.1 Forbesichthys agassizii
GGGGGGCCCCCCCCCCCCCCCCCCCCCCACACCACACACACACACTATGTAACCAGAGGTAGACATGATGTGTAGAGAGCAGTGGTGATGATGATGATGATGAAGGGGAGTATCGAAGCTTCAGAGGCGTGGCGACATTATATGAAACACTGTGATCGTTTTCAAGCTTTAGTCAAGTCAGTTTATTTGTAAAGCACATTAAAAACCAACCATTTGTGATTAAAGTACATTACAGTTATGCAATAAGAAATAAAACAAAACAAATAAGACAGTAACACACTTGTCCCTGAGCAAGACAGGTGCTCTAGACATGCAGGACATTTACCATGTCATATTGACGTACTATACAGTAGGACACAACCTCTACACGTCTCTCTCTCTCTCTGTCTCTGTGTGTGTGTGTGTGGGGGGGGGGGGGGTCTGTTTGGACCATTTGTCTGGGCGCGACCATTAGCTAGACCCATTACAGGCTGAATACAGGCCAGCAGCCAGACAGCTAATGTGTTCCCGTAACACACACACACACACTGTACGGATGTGTGTGGATGGATAGGGCCCATGCAGGGCCTGAGGCCCCCCCTCAACTGACTGATACAGCTAATAAAGTTTCATTTAAGCTAATGTCGCCTTTTCCTCTCTCTCCCCTTCCTTCCCTGGGCGATCGATATGGCAGCCCTCCAGCAGGAAGTGGTTGACTCTATCTGCCTGAGCGCGCACACACACACACACACACACGCACACGCACACACACACATACCTGCAACAGATAAGACCACAAGCACCCCTTTTAAAAAATATATTTATATGACGAATTGTGTGCATACACGTTCAAAAGAAAACATCCATTATAACAAAACACACACACAGTTGCAACATCTAACAGATCTGCACATTACTAACAAAGGCCTGCTCTTATGGCTAAAATATCTCCATGCCAACGGCACAGTCGGGCACCAGCATCTCATGTTCACAATGCACAATGTCAACCGCGTTAGCATCTAGCATTAACATCTAGCATTAGCATCCAGTGTTAGCATCTAGCATTAGCATACACTCCACTGAAGTTGTAAACATCCAAATTCAAACAAAGTTGTCATTTGGTTGGCTAGAAATAGTCTAAAAAGATGAAGTTGCTGAACAAGTTGTTTAATGCATGTATATCAACAGTCAACATCAAAGTAATAATAGCTTCCACTGTGGCAAGGAGACGTATAGATGCATTTAAAGGTTCAAACTGTATAATCATGCTATGACACCACATTATGGTTCTGTAGCACTTCCTTGCTGAATTTATTTAGGTACTTTCTCAGTTAAATGGAATGGAGCATTAGCATCCAGCAATAGCATTAGCATTAGCATCACCAAATGCGTCCAGTGCGTTGCATTGCGCCACAGTCATTCATTGTCAATGGGGAAGTCCGAATGTATGTCATATGAATGTCGCACTGGTCTGCGTTGAATTTCGAATGTTGCATGCGTTCAATATTTTCAACTCTTGCGTTTTGTACAAGATTCCACCTGAAGTTTAAACATTTTTTAATTGCCCAGCCAGGCTAACTACCTGTTAGCCATGCTAATATTGTTTTCTAAAGTGTTAAAAGGATTTAAAAAAAAAAGTATTTTGGCTTTAATAAAGTAAGCGATAACAATACACCCAGCAGGCTGATCACTGGTTCACTGGACCTCCCCCACCTCCTCCTCCTCCTCCCCATCCTCCCCATAAGCAGAGAAAATGCATTTTCAAACACTTCAATCACGTTTCCTGTCAGCTACACCCTGCACGTGTGTGTGTTTGCCTGTGTTTGCCTGTGTGTGTCTGTGTGTGTGTGCGTGTGTGCGTGTGTGCGTGTGTGTGTGTGTGCGTGCGTGCGTGTGCGTGTTCCACGAGTGTATAAATCAAACCATGTGATTGTATTCCCCTACAACCCCCCCTCTCCCCCCCTGTGTGCCCATGAGGAGGTTGGGGGAATATCAGGCTGATTGATGGGGTCTTCTCTAACGGCCTGCGGAGCCAAATTGGCCCTAATGAAAGTTTTGTGCAAATGTAGAGCAAGCTGGAAGGGTCTCTCTCTCTCTCTCTCTTTCTCTCTCTCTCTGTGTCTGTCAGTGAGCTGATCCGGCTAGCAGGCCTGTAGCAGTGAGCTGTTCCGGCTAGCAGGCCTGTAGCAGTGAGCTGTTCCGGCTAGCAGGCCTGTACCAGTGAGCTGTTCCGGCTAGCAGGCCTGTACCAGTGAGCTGTTCCGGCTAGCACGCCTGTAGCATTGAGCTGTTCCAGATAGCAGGCCTGTACCAGTGAGCTTGTCCGGCTAGCAGGCCTGTAGCAGTGAGCTGTTCCGGCTAGCAGGCCTGTAGCAGTGAGCTGGTCCGGCTAGCAGGGCTGTAGCAGGGAGCTGTTCCAGCTAGCAGGCCTGTAGCAGGGAGCTGGTCCGGCTAGCAGGCCTGTAGAAGTGAGCTGTTCCAGCTAGCAGGCCTGTAGCAGTGAGCTGTTTCTTCTTTCTGTCCTTGCTCGGAATACCTTAATTTTAAATATTACATAAATGCAACTAATTCCATGTAGCCATGGAGACGTTATCCTATCGGAGTGTTTTATCCTTCCCTCATGAGCCACCACATGTTGGCTTTAATCCAGTTCCATATCGACCTGTGTGTTTTGTTAATTGTGTTTGTTGGCTGACAGAACTAGCCCACTTCAACACCCCCACTCTCCTAGACCTCCAGAAGAGAGCAAATGTTTCCAACAAGCATTGCACAACTAGACCCTCCCTTCCTCGTTAGAGGGAGAGGTAGAGAGAGACTCGGCCCCCAGACAGGCTCTGGCTCTGAGGTTCAGCTGCAGCCCATGTTGGGGGACGATAAATTATCTTCTTCCAGACATATGGAGGACATGGCTGGTCCCATTCCTGTGATGACGGGGAGATGGTTGATGGGAGGTGTGTGATAGTGTGAGGTGCTGCTGGTCACATGACCATGGGAGGGAGGGAGGGAGGGGGGGAGGCTTCTCTGTCTGGACTGATTAACCTGTTTACCACCCTGACAACGCCTGCAGCACCCTTCTGATTAAAGTTCAGAGTACCATATATCATCTCTCTCTCTCCCTCTCCCTCTCTCTCCCTCTCTCTCTCTCTCCCTCTCTCTCCCTCTCTCTCTCTCTAACAGGAGAATAGATGGCATCTCTTCCAAACTGAATTCGGTTAGCCTTCATTTTAATATAATTTCTACCCATCGCTATGGAGACATGGAACCTTTGCCTTGATGACTTGATGTTCTCTCTATTCTCTTTTGCTTCGCATCCTGACGTGCCTCCAGCCAGGCGTGATGGGAGAGAGTGATGGGGAAATGGATGAATGTTATGTGGTGCACCATTTGCTGCTAGCGTTAGCTAGCTAGCTGGTACAGAGCTAGCTCCGTGTAGCTGCACCATTTGCTGCTAGCGTTAGCTAGCTAGCTGGTACAGAGCTAGCTCGGTGTAGCTGCACCATTTGCTGCTAGCGTTAGCTAGCTAGCTGGTACAGAGCTAGCTCGATGTAGCTGCATTATTTGCTGCTAGCGTTAGCTAGCTAGCTGGTACAAAGATAGCTCAGTGTAGCTGCACCATTTGCTGCTAGCGTTAGCTAGCTAGCTGGTACAGAGCTAGGTCGGTGTAGCGGCACCTTTTTATGCTAGCGTTAGCTAGCTAGCTGGTACAGAGCTAGCTCGGTGTAGCTGCACCATTTGCTGCTAGCATTAGCTAGCTAGCTGGTACAGAGCTAGCTCGGTGTAGCTGCACCTTTTGCTGCTAGTGTTAGCTAGCTAGCTGGTACAAAGCTAGCTCAGTGTAGCAGCACCTTTTTATGCTAGCGTTAGCTAGCTAGCTGGTACAGAGCTAGCTCGGTGTAGCTGCACCATTTGCTGCTAGCGTTAGCTAGCTAGCTGGTACAGAGCTAGTCTCGGCCTCATTAGCACTACGTCACAAGGCAGCACGATTCTGAATAAAATGAGAACCACAATTTTATTGCTTAGAATTGAGATTACATATCACAAATGTTTCCGTAATTTCTAGTGCGACACTAGTGCACTGCTTTATATACTAATTTTAAATGAAACATTACTTCTAAGAAGTAACCATAGCCTACATATTGTACAGATTTACATGACATGTAAACAGCCAGAGTCCTGTTTTGTTTTTCGACAAATTCCTCCTTGACTTGGTCATTGAGTTATGCAGTTGGTCGTCATGCATGCCAATCAAAACGCCTCGCTTGTCGGCGGGTAGACTGGTACTGATGCAGTTAGCCAGCGCTGTCTCCCAGACTTAACGTATGTAGGGGCTGTTTCTGCGAGACTAGTACAGAGCTAGATTAGTGTAGCAGTACCTTTTTGCTGCTAGCATCAGCATTGTGCTCTGCGTTTCTTTTTATATCATATATAGGTTGTAATGGCAGCTTCTGTCTACATAGTGATGTAGATGTCAGGCTGTGCTTAATGTTGCTAGGTGGCAAATACAGCCTAGGTTGATTATCAGCAATTTAAAATTATTTCTAATACCTAATTACTACCTCTCAGGATTTGATGATCAGTCTTAGCACTCTCAAGATGGATACCTGCTCCTTAACACTGTACCTGTTACCATAACAAGATGTCTACCTGCTCCTTAACACTGTACCTGTTAGCATCCTGTAACAAGATGTCTACCTGCTCCTGAACACTGTACCTGTTAGCATCATGTAACAAGATGTCTACCTGCTCCTTAACACTGTACCTGTTAGCATCCTTAAACTAGGAGTCTGAAGCTAATGCAGTAGCATGACACTAATGCAGGAGTCTGAAGCTAATGCAGGACTCTGAAGCTAATTCAGTAGCATTGAAGCTAATGCAGGATGCTGAAGTTATTCAGTAGCATTAAGCTAATGCAGGATGCTGCAGCTAATTCAGTAGCATTAAGCTAATGCAGGATGCTGAAGCTAATTCAGTAGCATTAAGCTAATGCAGGATGCTGAAGTTATTCAGTAGCATTAAGCTAATGCAGGATGCTGCAGCTAATTCAGTAGCATTAAGCTAATGCAGGATGCTGAAGCTAATTCAGTAGCATTAAGCTAATGCAGGAGTCTAAAGCTAATGCAGGATTGTGAAGCTAATGCAGTAGCAATATTGGTAAGAGAAATCGCTATCACATTTTCCTAAAAACCCTTCAGTTCTAGTGTGCACGTGTGTGTGCTCGTGCACGTGTATGTGCTCATACACATGTTAGTGCTCCTGCACGTGTGTGTTCGTGCACATGTGTATGGATGCTCAAGCTTGTGTGTGTGCTCGTGCACAGCTCATCTGGTTCAGGCCTCTTAAAGACATAATTATCTTTCTAATAACGTCTGTTTATTGACTATCTTCCAAATAGAAAGTACATTTTACCTTGACGCACTAATGCATTGTGGGTATATATGCACTCACACACAGTCCTATTAGACCCTCTCTTATTGCAAATTGAATCAGCTGAAGGCCTTTTAATATTATGCATCACAAAAGAATATGTTGGTTTTCATTATGTTAAGCGTGTGTGTGTGTGTGTGTGTGTGGACGGGGGGTGGCGGGGGGTGGGGGGGTGGATGTTGACTGCTTGCCTCTTAGATGTCAATCAATCAATTAACCAATCAATAGTCATCTGGTGAGCCCTCGAGCACACAAACACTCAATCAATTACACACACACACACACACACACACACAGAGGTAGACGTTCTATCTCCCACTGTGGTTGAGTGATTGCCTCATTGATTAATTTATATATCTGTTTACACACGTGTACACACACACACACACTTCAGGCAAAGGTGTTGTACATCTCCTGAAGGCTGGATCATGTCATGTGGCATGAGTGTCTACGACACGGTACTCAAATGCGGTTTGAACATAGTTTTATGGGTTTTGACCCACAGATGGTTTATTTTCAGCAGTGTTTTCAAGGTTTTAATATTGTATTAATAACGCCTCGCCGTCCAGACTACAGAAATGAATACAGGCGGCAGACTGTAGTTCTGTGTTGCTTGTGTCAACAACACAGCAGCAGCTTGGTCACACAGCCCTGTGTAGGAACAGTGTTACGTTTTGATAACCAGCCATGTATCTACTAAGCACATTATTTCATGAATGAAGGTTCAGTTATATTGTAGCACAACATCGCAGCCATCCTTGCCCGCTAAACAGCCTGTATTATAAGCACGTATTAATGAATGAATGAAGGGTTACACGGCACGAAACAGGAGCCTCCTGTCACTACAGGGTTATCATAGCTAGGTGGCTAGCTGCTAGCTGCTAGCAAGAACACAAAGTGTTATTCGGTTAAACAAGAAACGTTAAGTTAAAAAAAGAAGACATATTCTATCTTTGTTATTATCATGAACATAAGGTTAAATGATTTACATGATATGACATCACTGACCCAGATAAAAACACTATTATTTGCAGTACCACAAACGGCAATCCGTTTCCGGCAGGGGATACAATTTCGAGTGAGTCTTTATCAACTAGAAATGTTTATGTTAAGTAAATCAACACAACATTATTTAAGCAGCTAGCTTAGCCTAGCATGCTAGCTTATCGTATCTTAGTCTAGTGTGCACATTGACTAGCGCTACAGTGTGGCTGAATGATAAGATGTTTGTTAGCTAGCTCACTTGTAGGCTGGTGCCTGATCTGCTGCTTGGGTTGTTTTATGATCTGAAGGTCTGGGTGCAGCTGCACACACACACACACAGATGCATGCATGGATGCATTCTCTGGTACATTCTCTGTAGGTCAACCGGACTATATACTTCTCTAGTGGCCCAGACCAGGAGCAGCTTTGCTTTTTACAGCCGTTCATAATTAGCAACGCTTTCTTATTTTTGTCTTTATTCCTCCATACAGTCAGACCTGCTTAGTGTGTGTGTATGTGCGTGTGCGTGCGCTCAGGAGATAATGAGGCGATGGTCTAAAGAGCAGACCGCTCCATAATGAGGGAACTGTGTTGCCGTGGTTACCACAGTAGACTGCCACTAACGACGTGGCCCTCCTCCCCTGCAGGTGGCGCTACAGGGAGCAGAGCGGGGCCATGCTGGTGCCATGTGGCGCGCTAGCAGCTCCTGACCCCTGTTGACCCCTGACCTCCACGGGTCAATATCCCATCCTGCAGGACGGCTCTTGTCCCTGTGGGCGAGGCTCTGTGACACGCACTAGGGGGCGGAGCCACGCACTAAAAGGCGGAGCCACATCGGAAGGGGAGACGCCATCCAAACTTGGGGGGCGGAGCTACCGCACCAGGGGGTGTGGCTCTGTGACACATTCGTGGGGGCGGAGCCACACCTGAAGGGGAGGAGCCCGCACACTAGGGGGCGGAGCCAGCATGGCGGGGAAGGGCAACCCCATGCCCATCTCCCACTTGGGGGCCTTCCCTGTGCCCGGCTACCCATACTTCTTCCCCCACATGCCCCCCAGCCTGCCCGCCCTGCCACTCAGCGGCTACAGTACCCCCTCGCCTGCCAGTGAGTACTGCTGCCTGTCTGTCTCCCTGCCTGTCTGTCTGTCTGTCTGTCTCCCTGCCTGCCTCCCTGCCTGTCTCTTTGCCTGTCTCTCTGTCTACCTGTCTGTCTTTATTCCACTGTAAAACACTTTACCCAACGGTGTTTTTGAGTGTGAAAAGAGGATGATGAGCTCCCTGTATGTTAGTTTGACAAGATATCTCGTCGGAATTTCACGTTTCCAAAGCGCATCTAATGACAGATTTGTAGTGGTGCATGTGGATTTATTCAGTGTTACAGTGTGATAGCGAACGCTAAATGTTTATCTACACCATGGCGACCTACTATATACGGTAATCTTCTGCTGTGAGAATAGCAACGTGTTCCGCAGCATCCCGATCAATATAGTTAATAGTTATAGTTTTAGTAAATTGGGAATACACTACACAGATTACTTTATTGTTATGCAAGACTGGTGTGAATGAAAACAACTGGTTATTCTGTTTTGTTTTGACCCGATACATGATTGGGATTCATATGCTAACTGGCTAAATCATTAGCTACAGTACAGACGTATGACAACCCTGACGACTAGCTTTGTGCATTTACATATGATTGACCAGGTCGGACAGGTCCCTAGGCATGGAAGGCAGCACATGTCTGGCTGGTTGTCATGTCAACCCAAAAGATGCTAGTCTGACCCACACTGAAGTGTGTGTGTGTGCATGTCGGGTGGTAAAGATCCTTCCTCTTGCCTTGACAAACATTTCCTGTCTGCAAACACTGACACTACTTCCTGTACGCTTGTGCACACACACACACACACACACACACACACACACACACACACACACAGGGAATGGGAAGCAACATCTTTCTCAATTTTCCTTTTCAATTTTTCAATTAAAATTTCTTTACTGGCATTAAAGTTCAAATAAAATGTTGCCAAAGTAACAAAACAGCAGTAAAGTAAATTACAGTCTGTTCAACAATTTGGACATAATTAACACAACTGTTACTTACAATTTGGACAGTACACACAACATGAACATCAGTGTAACATCTCTCTTTCTCTTTACCTCTCTCTCTCTCTCTGCTCCATCAGTGGTGAATCAATCAACTAGATCAATATAAGTAATGATAATACACAAATAAAACATATAAATGAATACATAAACGTGTAGAAGACCTGTAAGTATCCCGGATGCCTGCTCCTTAACCCTGTTGGCCTACCCTAGCTCACACACACACACACACACACACACACACACAGAGAACTCTGTGGGGGTGTCACTAGAGGAAAACCATTTGAAGGGTGTCAATAGTGACTTATTAGGTTAAAAGATAATAGTAGTAATTAAATAGTTACTAGTATCTATTAAATATATACTAGTAACTAAATAGTTACTACTATTATCTTTTAAATAGATAATATAGATGTATTTAGATAGAATAGTATATATTTAAATAGATACTGGGGCTCCTTTAGAGTTTAAATAGTTACTAGTATTACAACACACACACACACAGAGATCTGGGTCTCGTAGAGGTTTCAGGGTTCGGTGGTGGAGTGATTGAATTATCAAGCAGAGCTTTGCTTGTCGTCACTCGGGCTTTGGAGGTAGAGAGCTTTTTTCTTTAGCGGCTAATGCGCTTTTTCAGGCCTGCACAAAGGCTAACTGTGTAACGCTAAGGGCTAAGAGCTTATGGGGCCACCAGCTCTCTCTTGGCACCTATCTAGGGGGGACCCTGGCCACACTTAACCCCTAGCCTGTCTGCTAGCATTAGCTGGCCACCTCGGGCACAGAAAACAATGCAGCGGTGACCGCATTAGCCCACTGATGGGCTAGTCTGCTAACGGCTAGCTAATGCCAGCTGAATAGAGCTGTGTCTCAGCTAATCATTAGCATTCTAGCACGTTGTGTCTGCACAGTGTTGTTACCCAACACTACAGCCACCTTGCAGCTCCATTATGGGATGTATCATTTTAGATGACAGCATGACCATGGCCTGACATCAGGCTTGACTGTGGAAACATATTCGGTGCTGTGGTTACGTAGCTACTGATTTCAGACAAGTCTTAGGCTGCATCCGAATACCCATACTTGTCTACTAAATTGTAGGCAAAAAGCAGTACGTCACAATTAGTAGTATGTCTGAATATTCCGTAATTAGTAGTAGTCGAGTGGCGTACTCCCTCCGTAGTGTACAAACATTCCACTCTACGGTATCCCATAAGTCAGTTCGGCACCATCCAGAAAAAAAATGGAAGAAGAGAAATAGTGGTTAATAAAATATAACATGACGGGAGCAAGCAGCGAATGTGCAGCGATGTACAAATGTAAGTATCATAATCATACTATCACTCCAAAGTAAAGACAAGTTAATATGAGTAGATATAAAGTTTAAAGTTTTTATTTTATTTTTTTAATATGTCGCTATTGAGGTGAGTTTTCGCAGCAAACATCCGGGTCAAATGACAGGTGAGATTGCAGTTGAGTATATCCGAATTGTGTCCCTACTACTCGCTTGCTTACTTATAGAACGTACTAGACTAACGGTTGGGTACTTCACCAAAGGTACTTCACCAAAGGTAGTATTCGGATGCAGCCCCAGTCTGTTGGGTACCGAGGATTAATGAAATAACCTCATAATTCAACGCCATAGGCTGCGCCCTCAGAAGCCCCGCCCCCTTCAATGCCATAGGCTGCTCCCTCAGAAGCCCCGCCCCCACATTGGACACATGTTGCCATGGCTGGAGTAGTGTCGTGTGGTGCGGTCTGCACCACTCTTTCAGGGAATATTCGATTAATATGAGTGTATAATCTTAAAGTCGCTGACTCAATTTTAGACAGTTCCATTGATTGAATATATATATAAAGGAGTCTATAATATATTTATAGTTGTTTTTGTAATTACATATGTCATGTGACTTGGAGCTGTTTCAAGGTGGACTGTTTCTTCCCAGCCTGTTCTGGCCATAGAGGGCTATATACTGTATGTATGTATGTATGTATGTATGTATATGTA
>JAODLL010005514.1:0-10497 GCA_026546735.1 Forbesichthys agassizii
CAGCTCCCCCCAGCTAAACCCCCAGGCACTGCAGGCCAGGGCACACACCCACACATAATCCAGCCCACCAACCATGCACCACCATACTGCCACCATAAGCGGAACTTCGGAGATGACACCACAGAAGCACTAAATAACCGAGTCCACGATGCACCTCCCAGAACCTCCAATATTGAATCCTCGACCAGTAAACATAAAGAATGTAGAAATGGTTAAAATCTATTAAGCTTCAATCCCTCAAAGCCAGCAAAAGCGAAACCTCGGACACCCGGACTCAGCCCTACCCCCCTTAGATACCCATCCATAGCCGGGAAAATTTAACTGAGAAATATCACACGAAAAAACCCAGTCTGTGCAATGCCAATCAGTCCAACCCACGAACCACAAACAAGCATGCAGCGAAACAAAGAACGGAGCCCAAATATCCAAGGCCCCGCCCCCGTCCGCCCTAAGGAACCAAAACCACGGGGCCCCAAACCACTTCTTCATCCCCCTGCCTCCAGTCAGAAGACACACTGAAGGCAATGTAGAAATGAGTCGCGGACTGAGTCACTCAATACCACAGTGATACCGTCCCCCAAGCCCCACCCACGGCAGCGACAAAAGTGCCACCAGATCAGCAGGCCAGACCCTGGGGGTGGGCGTGCAACCCACCCCACAATAATAGAGCACCCAACCGGGGAAAGATAATCCACCCACCCAACCCACACTACACCAGTGTCCAATGACCCACTCCCAGAACCATATGGCCGGTGATCTGGAACACTCCACAAACCAACACCCCCAAAATCCCCCAACACTGCTCCTCGGGGCCGTAATCCACCCAGTCTACCAGGTACTGGATGCGGCCCTGCCGTCATCTGGAATACAGCACCGCCTCCACTGCGTATGCCGGACGCCCCTCCACCTCTATTGGTGCCGAAGGTGCAGCGGCAGGTTTACGTCTCCCCAGCGGACCAGGAACCACTGGCCTGAGGAGAGTGACAGGTGGAGTTAAGCCATTGGTAAGGGGACGGGAGTTTTAGAGTAATTGACACGTCGGTTTCCCTCCGGAGGACCTTGAGGGGTCCCACATACCGGCGAGCCAACTTACGACATGGCTGGCGGAGTGGCAGGTCCCGTGCAGATAGCCACACCCTGTCCCCCACGGCGTAATCCGGGGCCTGGTTCTTCTGCTGGTCGACTGCCCTTACCAGATGGACCCGTGCGGCAGCCCACGCCTCCCCTACTTGGCGGCACAAGTCCTCCATCGCTGGCACATCACTGGGGGGAGTTCCCGTCCAGAAGCAAATTGGTGGGCGGTGTCCCAAAACCAGCTGGAACGGGGTCCACCCCGTGGAGGAGTGGCGCAGGGAGTTCTGGGCATATTCTGCCCAGGGGAGGAAACGCACCCAGTCATGGGGGCTGTTCGCGCAGTAAGTCTGCAGGTGCCGGCAGAGCTCTTGTTTGGTTCGCTTCTCCTGCCCGTTGACTTGTGGATGGTTCCCGGATGTGAGGCAGACCGCGACCCCTAGGCGAGCCATGAAAGCCTTCCACACCCTGGATGTGAATTCGGTGTCGCGGTCCGAAACAATGTCCTCCGGAAGGCCGTAAAGCCGGAAGACCTGCTGGAACAGCACCTCAGCGACCTGTAAAGCAGTGGGTAGTCGAGTCAGAGGAACAAATCGGACCATCATGGAAAACCTGTCCACGAATACCAAGATGACCATCTTGTCCCTCTGACGATGGCAGATTTGTGACGAAGTCCACTGCGATGTGGGTCCAAAGCTGCTGAGTTACTGGGAGTGGGTATAGCTTGCACCCAGGTGCGTCCCTCGGGGTCTTGGACTGTGCACAGAACTGGCATGACCGGACGTAGTTACGCACAATCCACCCCAGGCCAGTACTTCTCCCTGAGTACCTCTTTCATCTTGTCCACCCCAAGGTGTCTGGAAGCTGGTGTCTCGTGGGCCCAGAGTAAGATATATACTGTATATTATAAGAGTATATAACTTATTCTTAAACTGAAAGAAAAGTTGTTGTGGAGTAAGGATGGAACTTTGCTGATCGATGCTTCAGGCATGTTTATTATGTTTTCTTATGTATTTTAGTATCTATTTATTTATTTCTGTATTATCTTGCATATTGTTGTGTTTTATCTGGCTTGTAGAACCCAAACAAATGTCCTCAAGAGGACAATAAAGTATATCTATCTATCTATGTTACGAGTCGACCCCGCTCCCTCTGTGGGACGTAGGTCTTGTCTGGGGGACAGGTGGCTGGTAGTGGCTCCCGTTGGCTTGCCCGTCGGCAAGTGTTGACTGACCCAGGCTGGTAGGTCAGGGTGAACCTGAAACGGGAGAAGAAGCTCATCCATCTGGCCTTGCAGGGGTTGATACGGCGAGCTGCACGAATGTACTTGATGTTTTTATGGTCAGTGAGTACCGTAAATGACTCTCGAGCGCCCTCCAGGCAGTGTCTCCAATCCTCCATAGCCAACTTTACCGCCAGTAGCTCTCAGTCCCCCACATCGTAGTTCCTCTCCGCAGCTGTCAGCTTCTTAGAGAAATACACGCATGGATGGAGTTGCGGTGGATTGCTGTGGAGCTGGGAGAGGACCACCCCCACGCCGACCTCAGAGGCGTCGACCTCGACTGTGAAGAGTAGGAGGGGGTTCGAATAGACCAGGAGCGGGGCGTTAGTAAACTTCTCCTGACCAGCCGTCAGGCCGATGGCACAGTCCCAGGGGCGGTGGAGGGGGAGACACCTAGCTCTGTCCACCTAGCAGAGCTTCATCAAATCCCGGAAATTTTCCGGGATGTTGGCCTCGAGGGCGCTCTGCGGGCTCTCCACTGATGTGGTTCCACAGATGGTGGCCAAGCAGGCATTTCAGGGACCATCCCTGGATCTCCCATATTGTCCACAATATCCTGGGGTCATGCCGCTGCAGCCAGGGGAGACCCAGGACGATGGGGTGTACATACGACGTCAGTACTAGGAGCTCCAGTCTCTCTCGGTGGCAGCAGTTGATGGTTAGACAGAGCTGACGAGTGGCAGTAAACTCAGACCCCACCGGGTGACCGTCTAGCGCCTTGATGGGAATCGATGACCTCAGCCTTCTCGTCAGCAATCGCAGCGCAGACACCAGTGACCAGTACTTTCGGGAGTACGAGCCTCGTCTACCAGAAGAGGAGTGAGATGAGCTGCTAGGTGCTAGAATGCACCCAACAGCTGTTTCAAACAATCCCCCATGGATTGGCATCTCTCCTCTAGCGCTGACAGTCGATCCTTGCTATCCTTGCCCTCTTCGCGCTCCTCTGAACTCATCCTACGAAACAAGAGGTAAACACACACAATGTGAAACAAGGCGTACAGCAAGAGGTGAATCAAATAGGGCAGGTTATTTTGTTAGGCGGCGACGAGACGCGAACAGCAAAAAGTGAAATAATAACAGTTTAATCGAAAGAAAAGTACACAATCCAAATACAAACAACGAGAAAAACACAGCATGGAAATAATACAGAATAACTCGCAAGGGGTCAACACATACACATAACTAATATAGGGGAAGACTAAACACTAAACCGGGAACAGGTGCGGGAAAACCCTAGCTGCCACCTGTCACAGATCGGTGATTAATACTTCAGGGAATGGGAGCACGTGGGAGAGATTGGCACCGCCCCACCACAGGATGAAGGCGTGACACCAGGTGTCTTTCAGTCGGCACAAAGAATTGCCTCCACAGAGGGTAAGGCGCCTGTACAGGAGAGACAACCTGTGAAATTAACCCAATTGTATTATGTACCTAGAGGTGACCTGCAGCGAAATGCAGCTATAGACAAGAGACTGAGTATGGTGGCTTTGAATGGTCGTGATCTGAAAGCACTCATCGATACGGGTAGTGATCAGACCCTCATTCATAGAAAATGTATTCCTCCTCACAGCATGTTTGGCTGACCTGGTGCCTATCTGTTGTGTTCATGGAGAAAAAAAAAACCAATATCCCACAGCAGATATCTATATTAAGGTGCAAGGTCAAAGTTATCTCCTGAATGTGGGTGTTTTGGACAACCTTCCCTTTCCAATGGTGTTGGGGCACCACCTACCTACACTACCTGTTCTTCTTGATCTCTTGCATCAAAGTAAGGTGTGTAATGTGTCTCGTGCAAGTTCTAAGAATGAATTGTCTAGTCAATAATTCAGTGATCTTCCTTGTTTTGATGCAGAGATTGAGGCTAAACCTGGAAAGGAGTAGAATTCACGTAGACAGAAAAGACAATTTCAACGTAAAAAATTAAGCCAGTCCTAGAGCCCCACTTACCACAGTTGTTAGGCTTCCAAATATATAGCAATGCAGTAATAATAATGCTGCATTCAGGAAATGCAGCAAATAGTCTAACCACTTATCTACAGCAAGCTAGACCATTAATTACAGGTGAAGGCTCTAAATTAGAGAGTGGGTATTTTACAGATATGGGGATACTTTGCCATCAGAAAGGGTCAGATAAGCAGTTAGTGATACCTAAGTCAGCAAGGGACATTGTGCTTAAGTTGGGTCATTCTGTTCCCTGGGCAGGCCATCTAAGTAAACATAAGACTATTGCTCGTATTAAGAGGCACTTCTACTGGCCTGGTTTACATGCAGATGTGGCTCGGTTTTGCAAAAGCTGTCCACAATGCCAACCGACTTCTGCCAATGTTCCTCTTAAAGTTCCCCTACAGCCATTGCCAGTTATTGCTGTCCCTTTTGAGAGGCTGGGTATGGACATTGTGGGCCCACTAGAGAGAAGTAGGCCAGTAAAACGTTTTATGCTGGAGATCACTGACTATGCTACCCGATATCCAGAAGTATTTCCCCTGAAAATTGTCCAAGCAAAGTCTATTGCAATTAGTTTGATTCAGTTATTTGCAAGAGTGGGGTTTCCAAAGGAAATTCTTACACATCAAGGGACAAACTTTTTGTCCAAACTGTTGAGGGATGTGTACCAACTTCTGGGGATTAAGAGCATTAAAATTACTCCATACCATTCTCAGACTGATGTTGTGACAGAAAGGTTAAATCAGACCCTTAAACAAATGCTCAGGAAGTTCATAAATCACAGCAGATCTGATTACGACCAGTGGCTACATTTTTGTTTTTTGCCTATACGGAGGTGCCACAAGCATCAACTGGGTTTTCCCATTTTGAATTGTTGTATGGCCATGAGGTCAAAGGCCCTCTTACTTTGCTTAAAGAACACTGGGGAAAAACAGAGTCACATAATGTAATTTCTTATGTTCTTATGTTGTTATGAAGGAAAAACTGGAGAAGATGAGTGCCCTGGCTCAGCAGAATGTGAAAAAAACCTGGTATGACAAGTCTGGTCGAGAGCGTTGTTTTTCCCGCAGGACAGAAAGTGTTAGTAATGCTCCCCACACAGGAGAATAAACTGCAAGCAAAGTGGCAAGGCCCATATGAGGTAACGCAGAGACTGTCCAACAACATATGAGATAGCAACTCTGGGTGAGGCACGCGCAAAGAGAATTTAGCAAGTTAACCTACTAAAAGAATGGTTACCCAGGTCTGAAAAGAAAGTGATGTTGATTAGGTATGTAGAAGAGGAGGATGATGATGATGAACAATATCTTCCTGCTCCTGTACTGCCTGATTTTACCCACCTTACGACAGATCGTCGAACTCAAGTGAGTGCCCTTTTTGTCTCAGAGGTTTTTAAAGAAATGCCTGGTTTTACATAACTCATTGAGCACAATGTTGTGCTCAAAAAGGATGTTGCTGTGAGTAGAATGATTTACAGAAATTCACAGCGCCTCCTGGTGTCCTTGAAAAAGAAGATAGATCTGATGCTGTCTTTGGGTATCATTGAGGTATCAAAAAGTAAGTGGTGTAACCCTGTTGTTTTGGTGCCAAATTCCTATCCAGTTTCTCGAATTTTTGAGCTAATTGACCGTCTGTGCAAGTCCAGATTCTTGACTACAATTGATATTTGTGAAGGGTACTGGCAGGTGCCATTGACATCACAGTCTCAGGAACTAACAGCTTTTCAAGCACCCTTGGGTTTGTATCAGTTTACTGTCATGCCATTTGGATTGCATGGCGCTCCAGCTATATTCCAACAGTTTATGGATCAAGTGTTGTTTGGACTGTCAGATTTAGCTGCCGCATATCTGTATGATATTGTTGTTCACAGCTCCACGTGGGAGGGGCACCTGGACCACTTGGAAGCAGTCATTGGTCGTCTCAAAGAGTCTGGATTGACAGCAAATCCTTCCAAATGCCATTTTGCCAAGACAGAGACTGAATATCTGTGGCAATGGAGTCATCAAACCCCAGATTCATAAACTCCAGGCCATTCAGTCCTGTCTGTGTCCACAGACAAATACCCATTTTAAGGTACCCAGGTTGGTACAGACGATTTGTGCCTAATTATTCTTCACGAGCTGCTATTCTTACAGACATGACCAGACGTACATGCCCTGAAAAAGAATCCTGTTCTGTGTAGTCCTGATTTTGATAAAGATTTTGTATTACAAACTGATGCCTCGAGCGTGGTTTGGGAGCTGTGGTTTTACAGGGACTCTTAAATGTATCACCCGGTGGCTTTTATTAGCCAGAAGCTGTTCCCCAGGTACTCAACCATAGAAAAGGAATGTCTGGTGGTGAAATTTGCTCTGGATTGGATGGATCATAAAGCTCTGAAGTGGATGGAAGGGATGAAGGATGCCAATAGCCACCTCACTCGCTGGTACCTGTCACACCGGCTCACACCGTCCAAGATAGTAGCTTGTTCATGCCTATATGTAATTGTGATCATTGATGATATGTTGTGTGAATGATAATTTACTTTAGTTGTCACCCTGGTTATGGTGATAGATTGCTATTAATATCATTGCTCATTTGATTGTGTTTTGGACTGGCCACTTTCTGGATTTTTGGACTGTAAATTTGAAATCTTGAAATCTACTGTAGCCTACTCCTCCGACATCGATAGCCCACTACAAACCAGAAGTCTATGGAGTCGAACACACAAGTTTCTTCAGTGGAAAAGTATAATATCCATGCTGATCGTCAAATTGGCCAAGGAGGATTATTCCTGTTTACAACGTGACGTCATCCATTGTCACGGCAGTATCTCAGCAGGAAAATCCAGCCTGGATTTCTTTACCGTCAACTTGGATTAAACCTACTTTTCTGCAGAAAACCATCAGCATGATGCTCCTACCAGTATTAATAATTTTTTTCTTAATTTCTGGCGAGGAAATCCAAGGGACAAATAAACATGAACATGATAGTCATTTTACACTTTATTATTATCAATATAGGGGCACTGTCTGTGATCATGGCTTTATGGGGATTACTAAATGGATACCACAGACTTTTGATGACTGCAGTTTTAACTGAACTTGTCAAATTACTTGGGCTACATGACTGGTTTTTAGATTTATGCTCACATTTTACTTTTAGGCAAAAGTATTTTTTCTTTTTTAGAAAAATAGCATTACCCAAATATAACGCGAGAGAGAAAATGCTTAGTTATCTTTCTACTTTTACTCTCAGGAAATGTTAATCCTAACCCTGGCCCAGTATATACAAGTTTGAACACCTCTAATGAATTTAAAACTATAGATGGTTTTGGTCTTATTCATCTTAATGCCCAAAGTTTACTTCCAAAACTTGATTTAATAAAAACCTGGGCCTATTCCACGGATACTGATATCCTTATAATATCAGAAACGTGGCTTAGTAAATCTATTTTAGACGGACATAGCAATAAAGGGCTACAATGTCTACCGTTGTTATCGTCCAAGGAAGGGTGTTGGTATTGCTATTTACATTAAAAACAAATTCCCTTGTAACAAAATCTTTTCAATATCAATTAGTAAGCAGTTGGAACTCTTAGCACTTAAGGTAGAGATTGCAAAGGGGAAATCTATTACTGGCATAGGTTGCTATAGGCCTCCCTCAGCAAGCAAAGAGGATAAAAGAAGTTCTCTTTTGATAGGGCAGAAGAGCACTCATTATGTTAAAAATAAGTTTGTTATTGACTTAATTCTGTTTAGACTCTGAAGCAGTTTAGTTATTAAACTTATGTTGATTGTATATATTGTTTGCTAGTTTTTGGTTTTGTTGCCTATTTTATTTGTATACTGGGTAAATAAAACCCCTATTTTTTCTATTTTCACCTGCCCTCCAAGTTTTTGCTAACGCTGACCCTTCACAAGAACCATGGCCTCAGATTTTGCGGTGCTAATTCTAATCCCAGCCACACGGCTGCGAACCGATCCAGTAAGGACTGGAGGTCACAGACCGATGATGCCATCAAGACCACATCATCTGCATAAAGCAGCGATGAGATCCCCAGATCACCGAACTGCAACCCCTCCCCAGCACGACTACGCCTCGATATCCTGTCCTTGAATATTACAAACAGGATTGGTGATAAGGGCAGCCCTGGCGGAGACCAACCCCCACCTGAAACGAGTCCGACCTACTGCCGAGATCTTGTCCACAGCTCACGCTTTATGGATACAGGGATTGGATTGCCCTTAAAAGGGACCCCTTCACCCCATACTCCTGCAGCACCTTCCACAGTTTCTCTCCGGGGGATCTGGATCCGGATCCAGATCCACAAAACACATGTAGACCGGAAGGGCATACTCCCAGGGCCCCTCCATGATCCTTGCGAGAGTAAAGAGCTAGTCTGTTGTACCAGGACGGCATTCGTATTGTTGTTTTTCAATCTGAAGTTCGACAATCGGCCGAACCCTCCTCTCCAGTACTTTAGAGTAGACTTTACCAGGGAGGCTGAGTAGTGTGATAACCCTGTAATTGGCACACACTCTCTGGTCCCCCTTTGGAAGATAGGAACCACCACCCCAGTCTGCCACTCCTTTGGCACTGTCCTCAACTTCCATGCAATGTTGAAGAGGCATGTCATCCAATACATCCCCTCCACATCCAAAGCTTTTAGCATTTTTGGACGGATCTCATTAATCCCTGGGGCTTTGCCACTGTGGAGTTTTTTGACTACCTCAGTGACCTCCCTTCGGGAAATTGATGATGATCCCCCATCAGCCTCCAGCTCTGTCTCCACCATAGAGAGCGTGTCAGTCAGGTTCAGGAGTTCCTCAAAGTGTTCTTTACACCGCCCAATTACCTTCTCAGTTGAGGTCAATAGTGTCCCATCCTTACTGTACACAGCTTGGATGGTTCCCTGCTTCCCCCTCAGTTTTCTATAAACATGGCTTCTTCAAACTTCTGCTACACACGCTTCTTTGCTTCTGCTATGCTTCTGCAGCCCTTCGAGCCAATCAGTTTCCTGACCACCGGTGTCCACCATGATGTTCGAGGGTTACTGCCCCTTGAGACATCTATGACATTACGACCACAGCTTTCCGCCGCAGCTTCAGCAATGGAAGCTTTGAACATCGCCCACTCAGGTTCAATGTCCCCAACTTCCACAGGGATGCCAGAGAAGCTCCGCCGGAGGTGTGAGTTGAAGGTCTCACAGACCAAAGCCTCTTTCAGAGGTTCCCAGTTCACCCGCACTACCTGTTTGGGCTTACCAGGCCTGTCCAGAGTCTTCCCTTACTCCTTGACCCAACTCACCACCAGATGGTGATCAGTTAACAGCTTTGCCTTTTTAGCTGAGTGTCCAAAACATGCGGCCTCAGGTCAGATGATACAATCACAAAATCGATCATTAACTTTCGACCTTGGGTGCTCTGGTACCACATACACTTATGAGCATCCTTCGAGTTTGAACATGATGTTTGTTATAGACAGTCCATGACTAGCACAGAAGTCTAACAACAATCGCCCGCTTGGGTTTAGTTCAGAAAATTCGTTCCTCCCAATCACTCCTCTCCATCATTGCCCACGTGCGCTTTGAAGTACCCCCCCCCCCTTCCCGGCGCCTCACACCCTGGGCAACTCCATAGTAGAAAAAAGTCCATCCCCTATCCAGGAGGACGGTTCCAGAACCAATACTGCGTAAAGGTAAGCCCCACCAGATCTAATCATCCCGGGTCTGCTCCGTCGAGGCCCCTGACTTTCACACCCACCCATGTGACAATGCACCCGATAAACATGTGATAAAGAATGGGAGGGGGACTCCAGATGTTAATTTTGAGTGAAAGCATTCATCTCGAATTAGGCATTTTTCAAATCGGTAAAAAACAAACACGTAAATTAATTCGATTTTTATCGGCCAGGCCTAGTTAAAATATTACCCATCTTCGGCAAGAGACTCAAGACACACCTCTTTACGTTCCAACTTGACATCTCAAATAATGACCTCGCCACCTCCTAGCATTCATTGCTAAATTTATTGATTTTTCTCTCTACTAAAAGAAACATTCTGCTCTTATGTTATTTTTTAAAAATGTATTTATTTATTTTTTTAAATTTTTTAAATGTTTTAATTTGAAGACAAAACATAAGGGCATATAAGGGCAACAGATGGAGAGGCTGGGCAGCTCCTCAGACCAGGTGAAGCAGAGTGGAGAGTAAGGCCACCG
>JAODLL010005515.1:0-10497 GCA_026546735.1 Forbesichthys agassizii
ATTAAACTAGACCAACTTTTTCTTTTTTTTTTTTTTTTTAAATAATTTTATGTGGACGTTTTGGCAAGGACTCGTTATATATGCTGTATTTTACATGGAGATTGGGGAAGTAGGAAGGTGAGGCAAGTAGGATTGTTGAGATTGCAAATTATTGCATTTTGTTGCATCATTCCCTAAAAAAATAACAGTGCATATAGTTTGTGTGTCATTGTGAGCATGGTCATTTACACACTGCAAGGGTATCCAATATTAAAGTGGAGACATATGGTCTATTTTAATAGGAACATTATTTATTTGGTTATTCATGTTTTTTCTCAGTATGTCTCTAAGAATTTGTAAGCTTCTTTATCATTTCAGCTGTCATCTCTGCATATTATGGTCTTCAGTGTCAGCCACCTTCATAGACTAGAATAGAACATATGACCAATACTAGTAGACTTGGAGTGGCAGTTCAGGCAGTTACTTATGGCAAATTGCTATGCGGTTCGCTAAGGCAGGCTGAGGAATAATGCTGCAATTTGTGGAGGCGACATTGTGGCATATCATATTTACCCTTGAATGCTGTAATGAACTTAAATTGAACATTTCTTTAAGAGTTTACATTAAGTTAATTTTCCGTGTTTCCATGTACTACTGTATATTCCATTTTGGGTTTCCGATGGGAATCTATTATTATCCTGAGGCGTTTCCAGGCCAGTGTGGAGATATAGTCTCTCCACCTAGTCCTGGGTCTTCCCCGAGGCCTCCTCCCAGCTGGACATGCCTGGAACATCTCCCAAAGGAGGCGCCCAAGGGGCATCCTTACTAGATGCCCTTACCACCTCAACCGGCTCCTTTGACGCAGCGACTCTAGTTCCTCACGGATGACCAAGCTTCTCATCCTATCTGTAAGGGAGACGCTCGCCACCCTCCTGAGAAAACCTATTTTGGCCGCTTGTACCCGTGATCTTGTTCTTTCGGTTATGCCCCATCCCTACATGACCATAGGTGAGGGTATGATCGAAAATTGCCCGGTAGATCGAGAGCTTTGCCTTCCAGCTCAGCTCTCTTTTTGTCAACGGTGCGGTAAAGCGATTGTAAAACTGCTCCGATTCTCCGACTCCATTATCCCTTCACTCGTGAACAAGACCCCGAGGTACTTCAACTTCTTCATTTGGGGTAAGGACTCATTTCCTACCCGGAGTAGGCACTCCATCGGTTTCCTGCTGAGAACCATAGTCTCAGCTTTAGAGGTGCTAATCCTCATCCCAGCCGTTTCACACTCGGCTGCGATCTGATCCAGTGAGTGCTGGAGGTCACGAACCGATGATGCCATCAGGACCACATCATCTGCAAAATGCAGCGATGAGATCCCCAGGCCACCAAATCGCAAGCCCTCCCCACCACTGGTCGATATGGTCTAAAAATGTAATCTTGATTATTTTCAGTAAAATAGACGATATTGATTTTCATCGAAGACATAATACATTTTCAAAGACTGTTTTGTTTAATAAAATGATATGCCATAATGTAGGCTAAAAGCCTATGATATACAGTATGTGCATTATCAACCAATTACAAATCATTTAAACTAAATAAAGCTTGTAGGCAGTGATTGGAGGAACATCCACAATAATATATTTGAACAAATATTGAGTGTAGTCTGTGGTTCTATAGTATGACAGATGAAATATGCAGACATCAACACTAGCCTACATTTTATAGCCTATACGGGAATTGCAGTACCATAGCCTAGATAACAGCAAACCAAGCAGGGAAAGGGGAAGCTATGACTCCCGGAAATGTTGGGATGTTGGTTTACAAGGCTGAATTAAGCAACCAATGACTAATATCTACAAATATAATCGGAATTAACTACATATCACAACAAGTTAGGTTATTTTCAATGTATACCATGCACATATTGCATGCACATAATTACAATGTAAGACATGCTAATTGCAATTACTTGCAATGCTGGCTGACTAGCTGCTATGCTGGATTTTCAGGATGTCTTTTCGAACATGTATGTAACGGCAGAATTAACGACTAATTAAGCCAGAGGGCTGAGGCCTTATGTATCAACAATTGTGCAGCTTTCATAATAAAAGATGGCGTACTCACAAAACTTGAAAAGTATTCAGATGTATTAAACCCTTTCATACATCCTTATGGACATGAATGTCTGTGTCTCAGCAACAGCACACATTCTTAAACAGAGACAATTGCAGCGCATGGCGACCTTCTTGTGAGTAAAATATTTAATCTGTGGGAAGTAAGCCACGGTGCGCACAATGGCGATATAGAGAGGCTGACTATAGGCCTATGTAACAATGGCCAGCCAGTTAACGTTGGGCAGTAGCCTACTCTCAAATTAAATCAACTTACTCAAAATCAAATAACTCAAAAATTAAATCACACCGACACCTCAAGAACGCTCTAGTGAGTTACAGAGATCCCTTGTGCTTCTTGCTAAGGCCTTAGTTTTGTAATCCGCGCCACGATAGGGACGGAGTCTGTCACGTATATTTATTTCAAGTTAATTTGGAATTAATTTGGCACATAAGTTTAACAGACATTATTATGTTTCTTACATAAATATACAGTTGATAGCATTTAATGTTTGGGCTTTGGCTTTTCTAGTTAAACCTCATTATTCTAGGATCTAACGTATGTTGTGGTCATCGGATATGTCTTTTGTTTGAACACTTTGCTGCCATTGTTGAGGCGAACAACAATGACGCCCCCATTCCGTTTCATGTACCTTTAACTATGAGTGAATGAAGGCGTAATATTCCCACCTTGAAAACGCTCTGTAAAAAGTGCTTATGGTTTAACCAATATGACTAAATTACTGTCAGAGGCTCTGGCAGCTCAGCAGTTGCCTAGTCTTGGTGGTGGCACAAAGCCCTAGCCTACTCATGTTGCAGAATAGGTGAGCAGTGGCTCCTTTGCATTTAAAGGAAACCTCATTTAAATGGACAGCTCTAAAGAGGCCAAACAGAACAGGGCATAATATGCTAAAAGCACTGTATCTTAATGTAATACAATTTCAAAATAAACTTTCCCAACTACACGCCGTATAAATGGTATAATCTAGGTAAACTGTATGGATTGTTTGATCAGGATACTGTTTGCCATCTATAGCAAGCTGTAGATAATGGAACAGTGGCCACAGCAGATTTACCGTACAATTCTTAAATCCAGATATGAATCATGCTCAGTCCATTGTCTATCACTGAAGTCTGAGGGCTGTACACTAATATTCTTGGTACATTTGTTATACCCAGTCATGTCTGTTTCTGTGTTTCTTTTCAATTGATCTGTCCATTCTCATTGACATAGTGAATGAACGGCAGAAGCACAAATACTTGGTAAGAAAACCGTAAATAACATAAAAAGCATTCATCAATGCTAAAGCCATACTATCAAGATTTTTTTCCTTACAATTTTAAATACTTTTAACATTTTACACCAAGTTTGCCAAGTCGCCTAAAACCCCAAATATGGTTTGCCAGCAGCCCAGCACTTCAGACAGGTGCAGCCTGTTCTCTGCCATCTCTCCCTTCACTCCCATTCTCCTCCATCCAAACCGTCTTACTGACACTTCTCCTCCTCTACTGCTTCTGTCCTTCATTTGCTCCCATCTTGTACACCCTCCTCTCTCCATGGTGTGTTTGTTCTGCTCTTCTGGTGTCACGGGTAGAGCTTGGTGTGTGCTTTTGTGTCATGGCATCATTGGGTCACTCTCCTGCCTTACTCTTAACTTTCACTCACACACACACACACACACAAAACCTTCTCAGCTTCCACTCGCATAAAGTAGTCAATTTGTCAGAGATGTCAGGGGTGCTAACGAACCGCCCGCTTTTCACCATATGCCCTGTGTGTGTGTGTGTGTGGTGCTGTGAAATGTGTGCCAAGTATACTAAACAGTGCTTGTGTATATAGGCGCTGTTGAAGAAATGGTCAGACTATTCTGTGCAGTGTGTTTGTGTGCGTGTGATGGCCAATCCCTGACAGCCATCGCGGTCACAGCAGTCTCCCCGTTGCCGCGGCGACCAGGTCACTGGAGTTAATTATTCTCAGCGGTGGTCCGTCACGCTCTTCAGATGGAGCCACACACACACACACATAAAGAAGGGAACATACGTCATGGTTTTGACCTGGCTAGGCTCAGTTGTGTCATGATAAGTACCACATACAATGCTTACTGACAGCAGCCAATGAGAGCTAGTTGTAGTAGACTAGGCATGCTGTATACACTTTATATCATCTTTTATTATGTAAACTGTGGCATATGTATGATCATGTATGTATAGTTTCATGCGTGTAATAATCTGCGATTAAATACATGTTGAAATGACTATCAACTGAAACAATGGCTCAGATGTAGAGAGCAGAAGGTCATATGTGAGGGAGTGGGGGTCTCAGCATGAAGCGCGCGCACACACACACACACATATATACCATCAGGGCAGGCTGTTTCTAACTAACCACCAACCAATGAATTACGCTAATGTACCACATCACAGGACAAACCAAATGTTCCAAATGCCCCCCCACCCCCCCTTATCTCTCTCTCCCCTGCTCGCTTCTCCCCACTCTGCAACACACAGCAGGTTCACAGCTAAAGCACCAGGATAAAAAGTGAAGCCAAGCAGCCACATGAAATAGCTCCTAATTTGGCTAAACTAACGAGCGCGCTCGCCCGTTAGCGCATGTGAAATGTGTGATATGCAAATGAGAGCACTGCGTACGTGCCCTTGAGCAAGATTGCAGGCCCCCCCCCCCCCACACACACACACAGTGGGTCATGGAGCAGTGCAGGCACACACTTTTTTAACAACTCTGGTTAAACCGTACTAAACTATATTCTATATTGTCTACAGGGAAAGAGTTTTAGTTCTTATTCATTAACACATTTATTGCCTCTTGTAGAGGCTAACTCCTTGTTGTTTTTATCATAACCCCATATTCAGTTATCTAATTGCTAATGTATCTGTGTCTCTTAGTGTATACCTGCATATTCACATAATGAATGGCCCACTCTCTGTGTGCATTCATGGGTTGATTCTGCTAGATTTCTTATGTTTGCAATTTGCATCAACTTGTAATCTGGTGATACAACTTTTCACTGTGCTAGTGTTCATATAAGGAGTATTTATTTGCATGATGAAAACTCCTGACATAGAGCATGTCATTTATACATTCTACCTTAGACATTATATGGTGTTTTGTCTAGAAATCAGCCAACGCTTATTTAAAAAAAGCTTGTCATTTGTAATTAAAGTTATCCTACCATAGAACACAATGATAATGTGCCAAGAATGTATAAAAACACTTTGTATCCTAAACACTGTCATGTCCCCAATCATGTTTGCAGCACTTACTTAAAAATACAGTATATGCAATAAAAGCAACATTTATTTCATAAAACTTTTGTGTGCGCTATAGCCTTATAAATTAAGATCACCTCCAAATGTATGTTTTGGCTATTAATACATTTTTTTTATGCTTAAAAGTTCTAAAATATGCTGTGTCCCTGAATTAAGTGTCCATCCTGTTACTCTGATGTAAAACCTCTGTAGTAATTACAGACTTAGCATAAAATGTCCCTCGTTTCTTTTCCATGATAATGTTCAGTATCAGGGTGGTCATTGGCCCATACACATATCATACACGTGCATAATTTGGTCATACATTTTTCAGCATAATAACCTTAGCTTGACCAATATACTGTAGTTCTCATATAGTTTAACATGCTTTCCTTCAGATGAAATGATAACATTTTTAAAAAATAATAAAAAGGCTAAAATGGCACTGTTTAGGAATGACCCAGCTACCCAATACAGTGTGGTTTTCCATATTATGTTGCCATGATTGCCATATTAATAAATAATCACATTTCCATGCAGTATGTTTACTAATTGCATACACTAGTTTACCCCATATTAATCTTTATAGGCTGTTTCATATGGGAACAGCTGTTATATTCATGTCTTAACATGAGTGGGTGTTGTGTTGTATTGTCCCCCACCCATGTTTCATAGCACACCAACTAGCATGCTTACAACCGCATACACACGTAAACCAATGTGTTAGCTGCTAGCGTAGCATAGCACGGCAATGCTCTCAGAGCTCCGGGGCCACACACTCTCTAGGGAGACAGCTCATTTCCTGCCACAGCCACATTCTGCCCGGTGACTGCTCGCTTGTGACCATCCTTAATTATTATTGGCCGCTGTAATTAATTACTGAGCTTGAGCAGCCGGCAGCCATAATCCATGATGAGTCCCCGGCTCAAGCGGTGTCATTTTGATCTCACTACAGTGGCTAGCTTCTGGTTGGACAAGCCAGCAGGGAGGGGCGGGGCGGGGCTGCCTGACACTTGGTAACGGGCACCCCCATCACTATCACCATCGAGGACTTGGCACAAAACAAGGTCCACTTGGCATGACTTGGCAGATTACCATCAGGAACAGGCACACAACCAGCCACCCACCCATTTCACATTAATTAATGACGTGGTTGGAGATGCCAGCAGAGGGTGGTGGGGGTAGCTGACCCTTGCTTACAGGCACTACCACATCAACATCAAGAACTTGGCACAGTCCAAGCTGCTGTTGGCATGACTCAGCAGATTAGCATCGGCTATAAAGTTGTATTGATCGATTGTTCCCAGTAATAAATGAAAAAACATCATCTTATTTAACCATTCCATTATGTAGTACATTTCTAACCTCTAATGTATGTTACACAAGAAGAGCCTGGGCCCTCTGTAGGCCTTCACGTGCTTACTCATTGGGACACACACACACACACACACACACAGGCCAGTGCAGGGATTTAGAAGAGTTGATGAGTATTGACTATTACATATATCTCTCTTAATATCATCCCCAGGAGGGGAGAGAAGAACATGGGAGCCAAGGGCTAAATTAAGTCTGGTTGAAGAGCGGTCGGAGGGGGGAGGGGAATGGAGAACACCGTCTGGAAAAACTCACTAAAGCCCCAATCACAAATGCACATCCCACCCCACCTATTTTATTTATTATTATTATTATTATTATTTTCCTTCTCAGTTGTTGCTAGAGGTGGTTGCACCAGTATCTTGGGAGAGGGTGTGCGTGTGTGTGTGCATGGGCAAGGGATGGGGGGGTATGTGGGGAGTGGGGGGGGGGCACACATCAAGCATGGCGTACTGCATTGATTAGCTGAAGCAGAACCCTTATTGGATGCTGAGTAATGACCGATGCTGGACAAACATAGAGCACAATTCCACACCTGAAATGGATTTGATTGGAGTACTTATTTAGACACCCCCCTTCCCCATCGCTCCATGAAAAGAAAGCTGGGGAAATGTATACTGTAGCAGGGATGTGTTGTCTCACGCTAGCAGCTAGCTATGCAGAAAGACGAGATATAAACGAGGATGGCTGAGGGCGATGGATGTGCCGCTGTGACGCCTGAGACTCACGCGGCACACGCACGGATAGAAAGATGGGTGGGATACAGGCATAGTGGGGACACAGAAGGGTAGATGAAAGTGCTGTCTGTGGTGGTGGGAAGCAACGGGAGAGGTTAGATGCCAAGGAAGATGGCGGCTTGTTTGTGATTCAGGGCGTCCACAGCCGACAGACCTCATTCAGTCAGTCAGAGATTTGAGAAGCCATGCTGAGAAGATGCGTCAGTGCCTCCACACACATACACACACAGATACAATCATCAAAATAGTCAAACACGTGTGCACATGCAAATGCAATCATCATCATTCTCCCCATCTTATTAGTGCTAGCAGTTGTAATAAAACAAGTAGGGCTCAAGTAGATGAGCTCAGCTATAGATCAAAAGCTCCCGGGCGAATACAGTGCACAGCACTGTAGGTTTCATAGAAGGTCGAACAGGAGAGCTACAGTACAGTATCTGGACTGAAAGAGAAAGCATGCAGGCTAGCTCATTGTTGATCATTATGAAGTGGCTCTCTCTTGTTGCTTATTTCTCTTGATATTCATCACACACCCTCATGCCTCACATCAGAAAGATAATGTTAGCATAGATCGGAGCTGTGCTGGATCACAATAATGGGAGGTACGTATATTGTACACAACTAATGTGCTTCTGTCGGGAAAGCCTTTGTCTGCTTCACGAATGAGCTTGTGTGTCATAGCCACCGTTTGATTGCAGCTGGCCAAACTGTACTGTCTTTGTACCTATCTTTACCTGACTTAGGGAAGCTCTCAGTCTTATGTCTCCAATCCAAATACAATCGTAATTTGGACTTGGACACTTCTGTCAAGTCTTGTTTTTTTGTTCCGGTCCTAAAGTCAATGCGTAGCTTTAGGATGAATCTTGCTGTTTGAAATGTGGAACATTGTGAAAACATTGTGAAAACATGAGATTGGTCACACTTCATGTCACAGCTGGGATTTGTATCATCTTTATGGTTTGGTACCGCTCACATTTGAATCGATATGGGTGCCGGTCTGGTACCTCAAATTCAGTACCGGTACCTAACGGTACCTTTTTTGGATACTTTACTCTGTAATAATATTAGAGTAATTAAATGTAGCCTATTTGAAAAAACAGCTTGACTGACTCTTTACAAATTACGTGTTTTAGGAGTTCTGCTTTAGCCTATAGCCTACTTTAAGCATTATTGAACTGTGCCTCCCTCAGTTTTCCCGAACGCCCACTACCGTGTTGCTACAGAAGACTAAGCTGTAATGAATTTTAACTATGTCCTCCGAAGTAGAAATACGGTATCTTACATTAGCACGGTACACTTTCAGTAGTGACATTAAATGTAGCCTACGGGGTTAAATAGGAAACGAGGACATTGTAAATATTGCTGCTATAAACAATAGTTGACTCTGTTTGATCTTACATGTGTTCAACACCGGAAATGTGTGCACTTGTTCCTGCTCTCTCATCATATCACTGCAAAATAGTTTGCTGTGTCCACTTCTACAGCAGTCTGTTTATCTCACTGCTCCAATAGCGTATTACACAAAAACCTGAAATATTTTTAGAGCTGGAAGCAGCTCCCAATATAACGGAGGATCCGTGCAGAAAATCCCCTTATTAACAGATGCGAAACGTGCTAAAATAAAAATCTATTTATCCCTTGAGCATGAAGACTAGGGTACTGGATATTCCTTTAGCCTACTAGACGACACAGCAAAAATAGAGCAATCTATAAATAGACCAGAACCTAATTTTTCTATCGAGACTCCTACTGCCAGCGCTTGTTAAATTGAACCCTCCATGAACAACGAAACTAAATGGGAGTAATGTACAGAAAAAAGGTAAGGCTGTGGTTGCTTTTGATTCGCTGTAGCCATGATTGTGTTGACATTGAACAAGCTACAGGCTGTGCAGGGATGATTTAACAAGCTTTTCTCTAAGGTACCGAAATCTGGTAGCAACTGGTTTAACCTCAATCGGTACTTGATAGTACCAACGTAAATCAGTCGGTACACTTAAAAAAGTGTTGAGTACCCAAAACTAACCATCTTCCACTTAAAGTTTACATGAGACGTCTTATGTCCTCTTCTTTGCACAGACACTTGCGCTCACTCACAAAGTTGCGGTTTTTAAATGGGCCAATCAGCAGCCAGTGGCTTATTAATGTGAATGAATTACTACATTACTAAATTTTTCAACATACATTTGGGAAAAATGACACAAATTAGTTTCTTATACTGCAATCCATTGCAAGTCGATATTTCCGAGTAGGTTTTACCTACTTCCATTCTAAATGTGTCCCAGTGCATCTTCTCGGGAAAACATGGACGTCTGCAGCAAACTGATGTTTATAGCAAAGTCTCTAAACTTGACCAACTATTTACTAAGAACAAAAATCTATCCACAGCACCATTAGTGAAGAGAAACAGTGACACTTTAGCAGCTGATTAAACAGATTGTCACACTAAGAGATGGAAGGAGTAGCTAATAGACTACCACATGCTGTCCCTTCCTAGAACGGTCAATGTACAATCCTATGTTATGCGCAGGAGAATTGTCAAGCTCTAAGGTAAATTGCCGAAATGGTGCAGGTTTTAGGCTACACATGGTTTTACATTCTCAAAGCTTAAGGGGGTGATTTTTTACACTTTTCAGCAAGAGGAGAAACACACACAAGAACAGGACATCAAAGGGATAGTATATGAGGATCCAAGGCGGAAACTAACTTTACTGTATGGCAGTGTAGTACTCAAGACCGGTCTTGGTCTCGAGACCACTTTTTTAAGGCCTCGGTCTCGTCTCGGACTCGACCGCATTTTTACTCTTGTCTACACACACACATATACATATATATATATACATACATATATATACATACATACATACATACACATATATATATATGTATATACACATACATACATACATATATATACACATACATATATACACACACATATATATATATATATATATATATACACACATATATATAAAAAAAACTGTGGGGGGGAGACAATTGAACTCCCTACAAAACTTGGGGGCCTATCT
>JAODLL010005516.1:0-10496 GCA_026546735.1 Forbesichthys agassizii
CCCCCCCCCCCCCCCCCCCCCCCCACCCCCCCCCCCCACCCACACACACACACAGCAACACAGGCGCTTTGCTTTAAACAAAACCAGGGCGCCCGTTCCTACCCCCCAGATGCACCTGGTTAACAGGAAACCTCTGTTTATTTTCCGTACTGTTCAAACACGCTAGTCTAACTATGCTAACCCCCCCCAATCTCTATCTCTCTCTCTCTCTCTCTCTCTCTCTCTCTCTCCGCAGATGACATCAGCAACCACAATCTACGACTTCCTTGAGGAGATGGTTGCCTAACCAAGGGAGAATTAAATCCTGAACCTAGATAAAGGAGAAACCCGGAGGTCACACGTCATATAGCGAGTTGACACGCCGGCCAGGAATGCCAGGCACTTCCGCTTTGACAAAGGTTCTCAATGTCGTGGGCCGGATGGGAGGGTGGGGGAGGAGATCAGGACGTGCGATATTATCGAGTCCTGATCATCCCGATTTGTTTGACTGCAATGTGGTTAAGGGCTATATTTAAATAAACTTGAGTTGAAGTAGAAATGACAATGTGTCTACTCGTGTATTGCATTTAATCAATGACATGCACGGGTCCAAACTAGTTTAGATCCACTGCTATGCTAGCAATGCTAGCAGGCGTGCTTAGCTAGCTGGTATCCCCCTGAGGGACGCATGGGGGGGGGGGGCTTGCTGTGGTAAATTTAGGCTGGCAATGACGACAGGCTGGGAAGAGGGGGTGGGGGGCTCTGGCCTGCTGGTCTAGCAAGGTGAAATGGGGTGCCTTCACCTCACCTATCATATATGAGAGAGAGAGAGAGAGAGAGAGAGAGAGAGAGAGAGAGAGAGAGAGAGAGAGAGAGAGAGACAAAGGGCTGATTGTAGCGTCGCGATGTGAAGGACTAATCTGCTGCTGCGTCGACATTATATGATTAGAAAAAGGAGGCAGGAAGACCTGGCTGGGAGAATGTCTCTCTCTCACACACACACACACACACACACAGAGATGATTAATCTGATTGGAAGGGTTTTCCACACAGCTCTGTTATTCATTCTCTCCCTCTCCCACCCCCCACCCCCCTCTCTGAGACAGAGAACCCTGCCAGCACACAAGCACTTGATAAGCACTTCCATCTGGACGACGACAGGACACACACACACACGTGCATGCATGTGTACACAACGACACTGTACAGCAGGTCTGCTATGCTCACACAACCTTTGACATCAGAGTGATTGACAAAGGAGGTTGTTAAAAAAAAACACAACAACAAACGCCTGTATGCTGTGTGAAGGAACACAAACGCAAGCATGCACGCACACACACGCACAAATAACAGGCTTTCAGGATAAGCACCACTATTGCTTCTCACAGCCTTGCAGTAAAGCATGACTGGGGTGGTGTGGCCTGGGGTGTTGGCGGTAAGAGAAAGCACCTCTAAATCAGCCTGTCAGAGCCACCAGCGGCAGCAATGGGCTTCGACACTCAACCAACCAACCAACCCCCCCCCCCTCCCTCACCCTCCCCTCTTCCTTAATGTGCTTTGAAAAGCACACTTTGCCAGCGGGAAGAAAGGAAAAGATCATACCAGCGTTTAGCCCTCTCTTCAGCGGCCGAGGAGCAGGTACTAATAACGCTAAACAAGTGCTGATTACAGTGTCTTGCCACGGCTGCCTGGCAACAAGGGTGAATGGGGAGAGAGAGAGAGAGAGAGAGAGATGGGTTGGAGGGGGGTATCCCAGCTGTGCTGTCAGGACCTCTGTGCTATACAAACACAGTGGTCTCTCTCTCCCTCTCTCATTGACTTTTGCCGCCCACTGTTTGGATAGTAAATCTGCACTCGTCTGCCTCGAACACCCCACCCCGTCGGGTCGGACGGCCATTAAGCCGATGTGCGGAAAACGCGCGCCGCCTCGCCCAGTGACGAGTAGCCCCTCGCGGCGGCACGAAGCACTTTTTATTTAAATCGACTTTCCCGACTGGTTAGCGCGCTGGAGAGACACTCGGTGGAGGGAATAAGAGAAGGACGTGGAAGATGGAGAGAGAGAGAGAGGGGAGGAGAATGAAAGAAAGGGGGATGGATTGGGAGGGGGGGATGAGTCATGAGACATTACCAGATAATGCCAATTACGATCTAAGGGTTGAGGGATGCTGCCAGCCACTTGGGCGATGTACAAACTGGAGTCACAAGCGTCGCACATAACCGCTATTGTCTGTTTGTCTGTCTGTCTGTCTATACTCTCACTCTACTCTGCCACACACTGTTGACACACTGTGTGTGTGTGTGTGCGTGCGTGCGAGTTATAATGTTCACCAGATGGCCCGCTGTGAGGTTAAAGTCAAAAGCAAGCAGTGACAATCGACGCACGTTAACCAAAGGAGCACCAGCGCTTGTCTTTCGCTACATAAAGAAAAAAATAAAAATAAACTGCACGTTGTGTGTCCAACCTACATATATTTGCCGCCATTGTGGGCCGGCTCTAGCCCAGACATTACAGCAGGTAGGAGGCTGGAGAAAACCGCCCTCCTCATAAGATTACAGAGTGAGAAAAGAATACCCAAATAATGATGTGCTGTGTGCAATGCTCAGAGACGGGTGCTGAGGACCTGAGAACTTGTGTTTACAGCCTTTTATATGACAAAAAGGCAGAAATCCTCAATAGCGGGATATACTGTAGACTAGAATGTGTCTTCAAACGCACGAGGCGCTTAGCTAGCTCATATCTGGGAGTGCAGATCATAATGCAGTCTTTATTTCCTCTCAGCCAGGCACACTTTTATAGCCAGCCACACAACACTGTCATTTCTGCCTTCAGCCTTTCATTCAGCTGACTCAAAGCGAGGTCCGCTAGATACCTGGCTTCCCCTGTGTGTGTGAGAGCATGTGTGCGAGTATTTGGGTACTCACAGAAAAGTATGAGTGTTGTGTGCATGTGGGTACACACTGAAAGACAACAAAGTCGTGTGTATGTGGGTACACACCGAAAAAACGACACAAAAGGTGTGTGTGTGCGTCCTATTGGATGTCTGCCCGGCCAGCTAATCTTGGCCCTGGGTGCCGAATGAGAGAGCTGGAAGGGGCCTTGTGAGCGTGGCAGGGCGGGCGGCTTATTGAGCACTGGAATGGACAGCAGGAAATGAGCAGTCTGCTTGAGCCAAAGCTAATCGATGTCGCTCCTGCTCTCCTCACACACACACGGCAAGAACTAGCCTGGGTAACCGCCCGCTAGCTAGATAGCTAGCTAGATTATCTGTGCCTGCAGCTGAACAGTCTGGCATCGGCCCTTATTCATATGCTGAAGAACTCGAGGTAATGTTTAAGCAAATGCCGAACTGAACAGTGGGAAGAAACTAGGAGGATGTGTGTGTGTGTTTTTGTGCGCGTGACGTGCGCACATGTGTGTGTGTAGACAGGTTGTACAGAGTTCAACATAGCCTTCAACTCAACTGCTTGTTTTAAGAAAGCTGAGTCTGACGTGTGTGTGTGCGTGCGTGCAGGCTTGCTTTACGTAAGAGCAGCAAGCAGGCTCGAGTGGCAACAGGAGGTCAGACAGAAAGAGCTGAAGACACGTGTGTTTGTTGGCCTGTCTGGTCAGTTGACTCACACCAATGTACAGCAGATAGGAATATTTATTACCCTCGACACACACACACACACACACACAGCCTTCCAATAAGCTTGGACACGCACAAGCCCCTTGAACCGCCTACGTGCACAAACACGGTCGAGAGACATCGGCGGTGCTCCGCGGCGGTATCGCGCGCAGGAGCAAATAAGCGGGAGGACGTGGGGAAGGCAACAGCTGAAGGGAGGGGGGGAAGAGCGTTAACGCTGATAGCCCTCCGCTGACTTCCACAGCTTACATCACCACAGTCACGGCTGTAATTGTACTCGTCTTATCTGGCCACCGCCTCTCAAGATACCCGTCTCTCTCCTCTCGTACTCCTCCTACCACAGCCGCCTCAAGGTGACCTTGTCACTCTGTCCATCCCCTGTGATGACACAGCCCATGTCGGTCATACATAATGTGTTCCGTTTCAGCCACATGACATGCTAGCTGCCTAGTAAGATGCCTGTGCGAGCTGCCATGCTATAGTAGCTGCCTGTGCTAGCTGCCATGCTATAGTAGCTGCTAATGCTAGCTGCCAATGCTACAGTAGCTGCCATGCTAGCTGAGTTGTGGGTGGCCTGGCAGCCAGGCTAGCGCTGCGTGCGCTCTGCAAAGACATGCAAATTCCCATGGCACATGTGGGACAATGTATCACTGTAGACGCATTCAGTGTTTTGTGTGTGTGTGTGTGTGTGCGTGCGTGCTGCAAATGGATGTTAAACCCTACTACTGGCCCTTGACCAAGACAGAGTGTGCTACACTTCAGAAATGGGCTACTCACAGCTAATACACTCTGTGCTAAGAAACAACACTAATGTTTTGGAGGTAATTATAACACGCAGAGGTACGCACACACACACACGCATGCAGGCACGCACGCACGCACAGAGGTTTTAAGCTGCTGCCTGCTGTGCTGCTACAAGAGATGCATTGTAGAAAACACAGCTGCAATAACAGGGCCAGCCCAGTGCTCGAGGGCCCTATACAGCGTAAACCTGCAACAACAGCAGCCAGACCGTAAAGTATGGGAGTGTGTCTGTCTCTATGTGTGAGGGATACGAGGGATTAATGGCGTAAGGGAAGGTAGGGGATCAAAATCTTGAGCTTTCTCATTACTTTCCAGATGTTCATTCGTTACTCGCAAAATTCCACTAGGCTACATTTGGTCGTTTCGCACTTAATTTGATCCAAAGGGACATAATCTGAACAATTGTCCAACCACTTGGATAATCATAGAGAATACAATTAAAGAACAGTTAGTCTATTTTTGTTCTCCAACTGGAGGATACAAAAAAAAATTGTGGGAGAAGAAAAAACAACAAAAACAAAACGACAGCACTGGTAATCAGTAAATAGAGATGTGGCTGTGAGATGCGCGGTAACGCAATGCTGATGGCAGCATAATCCAGTAAAATAGATTATCGTACACAAACGCTCGCTAAAGACAACCATGGCGAAAACACGGGAGCCAAGCGAGCGCACCGTGTCTAAAGCATTGGATATCATTTACACTCAGACGTACGCATGCACGCACAGACTCCAACGTGCGCCCGTGGTGAGAAAATGAGCCAGACAAAAAGCTAAACAACACACACAGACATCTCCCCTCCAAGCAGGAACATCAAAGCCATCTCCTCCCATTTTATCTGCTTTGTGTGTGTGTGTGTGTGTGCGTGTGTGCATGCCTGTTAATCAAAAGGCATTCTTTGCATGGGCATGCATATGCGTGCGCGCACACACACACACACTGTTAGCTTTGTGAAGCAGCAGTCTGTGGAATGGGTAGGAGAGGTAAAGGACTTTGCTGTAGACAGGGGAATTACTCGCTTCAGCTTCAGTCAGAGAAGGGGGGGGCAGGTGACTGTTTACCTACAGAGCGGGTGCGCGCGCACGAGGCAGAAAGAGGTCAGAGGTCAGCGCTGTGTCTGAGGCAGTATTTTCCTCCCTGTGCGTCAGCTCAGCTTCACCTCACGCACACACACACACACACACACACACACACAGAGCTAGCACTGTGTTTACAAGCACAGTGCTTGCTGCATAAGAAGGCAGCCTTGATTAGTTCTAGCAGCTCACCCAGGGCAGTGAATGAACACACGCAGAATCCCTACTCAAGATAAAATCATTAACCACACACACACACAGATGAATCTCATTGTGACCATATGGTTTGTTAAGGACGGGGAAAAGGGGGAAGGGCCCTGTGTCTTCACCAAAGTGGAAGTGTCCGTTTACAGCGTAGAGTTCAGTTGACCACCATTACATGCCGAGTCTCTAAGCTCCAAGCAGCCACATGAAGCCCTCTCAGCCAAGCCTGGTCCAATCAAGCGGAGAGGAGAGGCGTAATCAGTACCTACGCTGCAGCGCACAGCCGGGGCTAACAAAAGCAGTCGGTCTCGTCGGGACAAAGGGCCCGCGCACATTTCAAGCCCGCGTTGATGACATATTCTTTGCCTTTATTTCCTTATTGTTGGGAAGTGATTGACATGCCCCCTGTGCTTGGCGCTGGGGGCCGATTAGGCTTCATCTCTGTTTAGAGGGGTGCAACAGCGTGTAACAGATTGTGCAGGCTGCGCTTTAACTGCGATGGGCTGATGATGGAGCGGAGCCGCAGTTATTGACTAACCGTCTGTGGGGCACAAACGGACCGAGTTATTGATGACCGGGCTCCTGAGCAGCAGGAACCATCGCCATGACAGCCAGTACATTATCACTGCACAGCCACGCCCCCCAACCCAACCACACCGCTTCAACGGCATGGACCAATAGGAGGGCAGCTGCCATGCAAACAATCCCCAGCATGTGTGTGTGTGTGTGTGTGTGTTATTTTATGTGATGTTGCCCCTGTTGCCGCAAAACACAGACAGTAGTAGGAATAACAGTAAGCCAATATGTCACCAGTCAGTTGACGGGGCCCATGGGCTAGGATGCGCAGACATTATGCAGTATGAGAGGTAGAGAATAGGCCGGATATTGGGAGATGACAGGAGGGTAACTCAGAGGCTGCATTGGTGGCTGGTACACCAATAGGAAATGATGATTAGTCAATGAAACAAGGGGCCTCATTCACCAACGACATAAGCAGAAGTGCTCTGATACCATGTACAGTACAAATTCCGGTAATACTCCGTACTTTTTTGCTCGTTACATACACATGTTGATCTTAGGTGTATCAATATTGGAATGTTTTTTGTCATGTAAATGATTGCAATATGCGGAGCAACAAAGCTTTGAATATACTTGTTTGTGAATAAGGCCCTTCTTATTAGGGGATTACGCAGAAGCGCCAAAGACCAAGATTTCTTATGGACAAGACTTGGAAAATGCCAAATGATAAAAAGCTGCATCACCAAACACATACTACAATAGTCAGAAAATCATTGACTGCTTTGGTGTAATAAATATCATAAACAAAAAGCACTGTCTTAAGTTAACAACACAAACCTCTGGCTAGCCCTACGTGATTGAAATGAGAAGTGAAGTGTGTTGAGATGGTCCTTTTATATAGAAAGTAGATTTTACAGGTTTTACTGTAAAGAAGTGGAAATATGAGCAGTGCGAATGTTAGCGTTGTTTAAAAGAAGGAACATTATTATTGTTTACGGTCCTTTACCGTCTTGTCAGTGTTTAAATGAAGTATAATATTTACAATGATGTCCTTCATATACTCACAATTTTAAATCTGGGGACTCACATTATTCATGTTGAGTTGAATGATTAATTAATTAAGCCATTGTTGTTATTATAAATGTTTGTACATTAATAATTATATATCTGCCAAATAAGAATAACGCATGACAATGACAGTTAATTTAAAACAAATATATTTATACCTCAGATATGTTTGTTTTGTATCATACATACCAACTTGTTTTATTGTAAATGTTAAGCTTTATGTTACAGAAATGAACAAATGTTTTATCTTTTTTATTAATATTATTTCTGTACAGGTTAATCACAATGCACTATTAAATGTATTAAAACAATCCACTGGCCTTATACCGGAGTTATGTGTGGGAAAGTGAGTTTGTGGGCTACATTAGACATTCTGAAGTATTATTTGCTCATCTACAGTATTGCAACATTTCAAACTGTATTTTCCTGTCCTTCAAATCTGCTGTCCATTTAGTCTTACACTATTATAGCTTCTTATCAGTGTAAAAATGAACCTTGTTTATGTTACCTTTTACTGAAATTCAGTAGACTGTAGGCTATTCAACTATCCACCGGGATTCAACTTCACCGCAGATTTGACATTTAAAGGCAAGATGAAAATCATGAGTAGCAAGCATCAAGGTTCTGTAGACAAACAAACAAAAAATGGTAGACTAGACACTGTTCCGGTCCCATATTCCCATTTCCCACAAATACGTAGACCTACACGAGTAAACAGGGCTGGTGGCAGGCAGCAACTAGCTTCAATGCAGTGATCTTGCTACAGTATCCTACATCCTCGGAATCCTCACATAAGGCGTTCTATGGCAGAAGACAAAGGAGCTGTTGTGCCAGATGACCTCGTGCTGGCTGTGCACTCCAAGGGCCTTCGGCGGGGTCAGACAGTAGGCAGCACCTCTATATATTGTTTTATCTCATGGAGAGACCAGTGGGGGCCATCTAGAGATGAGGAAAAACATTTGTTTCCCACCACACAGAGGAATTAGATTACTATTTTATTTAAAAAAGCTTTGCCACTACATAACATGGCACGTGCAGAACTTGTTTTGTACCTAGCTCTTATTAAAACGTTTAATATAAATGAACCCACCTTACCTTGTGAGCTTAAGACAGGTACTCTCCACACCACGAGTTACATGGTTTCTACAAGTACAGACTTGTGCGTGAATGCCCAAAGCCTGGATGATGCATATGCTGCTTTACATAATGCCCCCTCTATAAAATACGCAAAACAACGGAAACATTTCTATGCATGGGGTTACCACGTAAGCTATAGGACTACACTATGTGCTGGGAAGTAAAACATCTCTGATAGGTTGCAGACAGAACTAGATAAGGATGACATGGTGTCCGCATTCCTGCCGGTTGATCTGCTCTTTTGGAGCACACAGTTGGTTTCCCACATTGATAAATGTTCAATACGAGAATGAATGCAAACATTGCGTGCTCCTTGCTTGTGTGTGTGTGTGTGTGTGTGTGTGTGTGTGTGTGTGTGTGTGTGTGTGCGTGTTTGTTTGTTTGTTTGTTTGTGTGTGTGTGTGTGCATCACACTATCAGCAGTCATCAAAATAGGCTGTTTCTAGAAGTAGACTATACGGTTAGTTTTTAGAGGCCAAGTTGCTTTGTTTGATTAAAGGGCCACTGCACTACACTGTGTCTGGAAATGCCCTTGTGGCTAAAGCTGACTTTACATGAAATGTTGTTTGGGTTTGAAACTCAGTAATCAAACTGTTCTCTGTTCTCATACTCTAACCACTCTATCGAGTCTACCGGTCCGTTGTAAACATAAATAGTGAACTACGGAGGAGATTGTGGAACGTTGGGTTTGAGTTATGCTATGATCTTCAGTCTTCACTAATATATAGGACTAGAATGAAAGTGCAAGTTTTAAATGTGTGGTAAGCAATTGTAAGATAAACGTTTTGCCAAATTCTATGAATATATCCTCACAGTCCAGTAGCTGTTTGTCCTGTGTGCACTGAAATAGTCTGGTGTTTCTTTTCTGGCTCTGTGGGAACACAAACAATGTGGTGCACACCGCACCACACGTCACTATCCATGTGTGTCCAATAAGTGTGTGGTTGAGCTTCTGACAGAGCACTTTATAGCACTGAAAGGAGAGGTGTTTTTGTTTTGATTGAGTTCAAATATCAACAATCTTTCTCCAGCACTGCTGACTGTACCTTTAAGTCAGCTAACAAGGTTAGCTTAAAGCATGCCCACATAACGCCTTACAGAAGACACTCACATTCTCTACAAATAATGGCATGTAGCCCTTATCCTCAGCAACGTTGACAAGCTTTACAACAAGGGTAAACAGCCCATAGGCTATAAATAGCTCCACCAGGTCTGCCCTATAGGCCCGGGGTTTAAGGCCTTGCGTTATACGTACTACACTGTGTGTTTGTGTATTTTTACCTACAAAGCTGAGTGCAGTGTGCACTGTTGACCCGCTGGCCTTCAACTTAAACGTGTTTGGTGAGTAGTTGAGATTGGCCACTAGAAATCTCACAGGCGTGCCAAATATTTGTAGGGAATGATGGGTCTCACGGCGCCGCAAGGTTTGATATGCAATGATGGATCGCCTGCGGTATTGTTGGGGCAACAGAAATGGTATGCCATCGTGATAACATGGTATTGCAAGTGTAAACATGGAAGATATGGCAAGGAATTCTGTGACACAATGTTTTTACATTGCCTGATATAATTGCTCAAGATGTTACACATTCCACAGGCTACAGTCAAATGTTTGAAGATGATAAAAACAGATATGTAAAATTATCCATGGGCAATTTTAGCAATGCTTTTGGACACTTCCTTACAGAAAATGACTTTCTGCTCACTTGTATTCACAATTATGTAATTATTCCAGATGTGACACGCTCACATAATGACGATTACACATTCTGAGCATGGATGTGTGTGCGTGTGCGTGTAGGTGCATGTGTGTGTGTGCGTGCGTGTGTGTGTGTGTGTGTGTGTGTGTGTGTGTGTGTGTGTGTGTGTGTGAAAATGCAAGAGAAAACAAGACAATTGTATTTGTGCACAAAATAGAATGAAGGTGTAAGTACTTATGGCCAAATAAATCCTGCATGTACTTGAAATGTCTTTAATCAAACACAAGGGGTCACTATCTTGCCAAATGAAACTTAACTTTTCAACAACTCAACATTGCCATCTAGCGATTAATTTGTAAATCTACAAGTGCAACGTCTGT
>JAODLL010005517.1:0-10495 GCA_026546735.1 Forbesichthys agassizii
CCTGCCTCGTGTTTCCCAGTCTCGTTAATTCCACCCGTGTCTGTTTAATCATGTCTAATGTGCTGCACCTGTTCCTCATTGTTGTAAGCCAATGGTCTGTCTTCCTGTCTTGTTTACCTGTGTATTTGTCACGGTTCGCGGCCGCTCCGGCAGCAGACCACGCAGAGCCACCGGTTCAGCACCGGACACAACCCCAGCACGTCTTCGGCGCCCTATTAGCCACACGTGCAGAAGCTTCACCTCCGCTTCCTGGGCAAAGGTTTTAAGAGACAATCCACCCCAGCACCTGTTGCCAGTTTGTTGCAATTCTACGAGTGCACGTCCCAGCGATCCCGACAGTCACGTTTGTCCTCTCATTGCCGCAGCCCGTCTGCAACTCAGTCCTTCGCCTCCAGTGACTACCACGCTGCTACTCGTCGTCAGCGCTTGCCGCGCTGCAACCCGCCACCAGCGTTACCACGCTGCTGCTCGTCGTCAGCGCTTGCCACGCTGCAACCCTACGACCCTCACCAGCGTTTGTTCCAACACCTGGTTGCCCCTCCATAAGAAGTATTAAAAACTGTATTATTTACTTCTCCTGTCTACTGCCTCTCCTTCCCGCAATAGGGTCCGCCTCTCCCGGGCCGTATCCTGACAGTATTTAGCCCCAGTGTTTTCTCCAGTCCTATGTCGGTCATTGTTGATGTATGTATCAGTGTTGCGTTGCTCCCAAGTTCCTGCCTTTTGTTTCTTTTGGGAGTAAACCTTGTTTAAGTTCGCTATGTGTCTCGCGTTTGGGTCCTTACCTCGGTGCAGACGTGACACATGTCATGTTATGAGAGAGGGAGCATATATTAGGCGGGCAGTTGGCACGGGCAGACTCATCTCCCCACCCCCAGTACATATTATAGATTATTTGTATTGTCTCACTTTGCTTCCTCAAAAATATTCCCCATGCCACACCGCTGTTTAAAGCCCCTGTACTTTTTATTATTACTTATTATTTCTTTATTATTAGACCTATGTTGCAATGTTATGCCGCAAGCAATGGATAGAAAGAAAAAGAATTGCCCTTCTGCTATATGCAGATATTTTTATATTCATGGTACAAACCACCTGTCAATAATGAATAAATGACAACAAAAAGGTCCTCCGGGGATGGTTCCAGCATTCCCAGATGTTTTCAGGGGAAAACAAAATAAAAACAAAGGTGTAAGAGTAGATATTTGCTAATTTTCAAGAGTAAAGTCAACGAGGAACATGTGCGCTCATGACAGCTGTCAGTGCAACAAGAGCTATTATCAGGTGTGATTTTATATTGTTATGCTGAACAGAGCCAGGAGGTGTCCAGACGGGATTTGGTGGATGTACTTTAAGAAGAGAAGGGGGGGTTGGAAATTTAGCACTGTCAGTCAAGCGTACAGTGTATCCTAGAGACAGCCCCAAGCTATCAGCTAACCCAAACATATTATCTCAGTATTCTCACGATTCGCGGCCGATCCAGCACTGGAGAGGGCCAGGCCGTGACTTCAGCACCGGACAGCGCCCCCAGCACGTCATCGGCTCCCTATTAGCCTCACGTGTAGAAGCCTCACCTCCACTTCCTGGGCGGAGGTTTAAGAGGCATTCCGTCCCAGCACCTGTTGCCAGTTCGTTTACGTAGCACGTACCAGCGACTTTCCAAACTACTACTCCCGACGATCTGACAATTCCACCTGCCCCTTTGATGATCGCCTTTGCAGTCCTGTCTGCTGCGCCGACTCCTCACTACGGCCCTGTCCGCCCTTTGATGATCGCCTTTGCAGTCCTGTCTGCCTCGACAACTCTTCACCCACGCCACACCAGCCTTTGAGGATCGTCTCCGCAGCTCCGTCTGCCCCGCAGTTCTTCCTCGCCGGCCCACCAGCCTCGACTCCTCGGCGTAACTCCGCCTGCTCCTCTATCGGTCCAACAGCTCCGCCTGTTGCCGCTGGCGACTCACCAGCCGGCGTACTGACTACACTGCCCCGTTGTTGGTATCTCTCCTGTTTTACCTGTCTCCATAATAAACTGTTTTATTGTTATTCTATGTCTGCTGCCTCTACTTCCCGCGATTGTCTCCCGGGCCGTACCCTGACAAGTATTAGGCTACTTCAACACAATTTACGCCCTATTTTAATAATCCTATCGCATCAGGCAAAGCGCATAGCGCAAGTGCATTAATGGTGTGACCAATCCACTTCTGCTAGTTTACCTGCATAAAAAATGGCCTTGTGCCATGCGCATGGTTGTACTCATCATTACTGATGTGCGTGTTTTTGATGCAGTAATAATTTGTACAAAAGGCAAGAAAGTAATTTGTGTCTGGTCAGAATTGTTGTGACAAGAATTCGACAATTCTGGAATGAGAGATTAACATTTCTCATTGCCCTTCAGACCTAATTCATTTAGTTTGTTCTGGAACTTGATTTCCTGACATCTTATTCCTAATGCCAACAACAACTCAACTCATTTATTCTAAGGTATCCTTAGTTTAATTTCGCCATGAGAATCAGTCTGGAAAGCCTAAAAATTATTTTGAATGTGTCCAAGTAGCATCTGAACCAGTCAGCATCGTATTGATGGCTACGGGTGTTGTTTAGGTGTTTAGGTTTGCAGACAGCGAAAACAACCAGATTTTATTTATTTTGCTGAATCAAATATTGTGAATCAAAGATGAATTTTATTATTCACTTAAATAAATTAATTGTAGCACGGTACAAAAGATACTGCCATATCATGTATCACTGTAAATATTCTGTGTAACCAGAGACTATACTAAGTGAATATAGATTTTTTGTAAAACATTAGCGCAAAATGATTATAAACATATTACTATGACATTGAAATGCCTGTAGGGTAATACATACAACTATATAGTATATTTAATGTGGGATCTTTATAGCAAACTTTTTCATGTTTAATATAAAAGTTTAGAAAATATATTTTTCCTAAATCTAAATCTATCTGATAGGATCATGCTTACATCATTAAATCATGTGTAAATTAACAAATCATAAGAGTCATTGGTCAGGTGCAACAAAACATATCAGACATATCAGTCAGGAAGATGCTCTAGTAGTCTGGATGCCTACACAGTGCTGGGAAGAAGCAAACCAGCAACATGAATAATTTGCTAATATAAATGTGTTTTTTTAATACCATGTTGCTTTACAATAGTGAAATTAGTTATCACATTTCAATTCATCATTCCATGCAGGCCATTTAAAATGATTTGCTCAGCGCACAACAAGCAACCCCTCAAAACAAAGTGAGGATTGTAACAGAGTCAATGTCTTGTGAAATGAATAGCAAGTGCTTCTTTGCCAATGAACAAACTGCCCGCCATATGCCAGCCTCCGCCTACACTTCCCTGCAGGCAATGCGCTCTCGTTAGAGAATCGTTTGGTACCCGCTGCCAACGTTTCACTGGAGGGAAGCCTCAAGTAAAGCACACATTCACGCACCACAATAGTCTGACACCTTCTTCGACAGCCAATATCTTTTCATTCCAAATAACTAATATGTCCCGAACAACAACAGAGAGGGATAGGCTCAAATTAAAGATACTTTTTCACGTAAGTACACACAAGTACTTACAAACCACCAAGACATCAAATGCGTCTCAAATCATGGGACAAGCCCTATCCAATAGTGATATATTTGTATCTAGACAGTGTTCAACACGGCTTGCACTTTTCTCTCAATTCTATTTTAGTTTCTCTCTGTCAAGCTCTTTCCACATGCCAATCACTTTGAACCTATTTTGGCATTCCAAATCAATTTAGGGCTCAGGGTGAACTGACAGTTTGGAAGAATAGCCCGACAACTTTCCACAAAAGCGATTGCATGGTGAAACCCTGTGGGCTAGCACAGCAGGCAGCTTGTGGAGTGCCCTCATCTGTTGGTAGAGCAGAGTTCTGCCACTAGGCATCATGGCACATGGACTCACATACACATATTTACACTTTTGGGATCTATTCTCCAAAAGCTGCATGGAGAGACCCATCATCCAAGGGAAATACACTCCTGCAGGTAATTGACGCAAGCAATCTATGGTGTGTAAACTAAAGAAAATGTGACTTATTTCTTTTTTTTCTGTGTTTTATTTCTCTCTATGGCTTGCTATTATTGCAAACATGTTGTTTATTATCTTTTATTTATTTATTTCTATAAAATAAACATTTCATCCCTGATGATGTCCTTAAAGGAAATATATGTCAACATCAGTTTGTTCATCTCGCATACATTGTATTGCTGCAACATGTGATTGTCAAGCAGACTAACTGACATGAACATGTTTAGTTTTAGTTAAATTCTCATGTTCAATTTATATAATGAAGAAAAAACATTTTAAAAAATGTATGATCAACATAAATGTGATATACGTTTTATGCTACTATAAAGCCTGTTTGCATGCAGCATATCAATACTTTGTTACCTGAAGTGTGAGCCAAGTCTTTCCTCTAATTCTATGAAATGCAAAAAAAATTGCATATACTTAATACATACATATTTTTTGCCCTTCTAACCTGAACACAAACCATTGTAGATTAAGTTTTATTTGATTCTATTTCTATTCTATTGTAATGTCTAATGTAATGTATCTAGTAAATTGTCCTAATATCTCATAATTTATCTTTGTTTTTCCATGACTACCATAAATAATCTACAGTCTGGATAGTGCAAACTCATACTTTATCTTTGTTACATACTACAACATACATAATACACCTAGCTAGTATTTATATAGTGTATAGTATTTATATATACTTAATACTTAATGACTGAAGGTATAAACTATACCAGATGTCACAAAATAGAATGCTCTATTGTCCTGACATTCTAGGGTTTTTCTATTTGTGTATCCTGACAAACCAGCAGGTTAACTAATCAAGGAGAATTCAAGCTATGAGGAGGGGTTAGCAATCCATCCATCCATCCATTGTAATCCACTTATCCGGAGTCGAGTTGCGGGGGCAGCAGGTTCAGCAGGGGACCCCAATCCTCCCTTTCCCGAGCTACATTGGAAAGCTCTGACTGGGGGATCCCAAGGCGTTCCCAGGCCATTGTGAAGATATAATTTCTCCACCTAGTCCTGGGTCTTTCCCGAGGCCTCCTCCCAGCTGGACGTGCCTGGAACACCTCCCAAGGCAGGCGTCCAGGGTGCATCCTTACCACCTCAACTGGTTCCTTTCTATGCGAAGGAGTAGCGGCTCTACTCCGAGTTCTTCACGGATAGCTGAGCTTCTCACCCTATCTCTAAGGGAGAAACCAGCCACCCTCCTGAGGAAACCTATTTTGGCCGCTTGTACGCGTGATCTTGTTCTTTCGGTCATAACACACCCTTCATGACCATAGGTGAAGGTAGGAACAAAAATTGCCCGGTAGATCGAGAGCTTTGCCTTCCGGCTTAGTTATCGGTGCCGTAAAGCGATTGCAATACCGCTCCCGCTGCTCCGATTCTCTGACCAATCTCTCGCTCCATAGTCCCCTCACTCGCGAACAAGACCCCGAGGTACTTAAACTCCTTCACTTGGGGTAAGGACTCATTCCCACCATGAGTAGGCACTCCATCGGTTTCCGGCTGAGAACCATGGCCTCAGATTTAGCGGTGCTAATCTTCATCCCAGCCGCTTCACACTCGGCTGCAAACCGATCAAGTGAGTGCTGGAGGTCATGGACCGATGATGCCATCAAGACCACATCATCTGCAAAAAGCAGCGATGAGCTCCTTAGGCTACCGGACCGCAACCCCTCTCCACCACAACTACGCCTCGATATCCTGTCCATGGAAATCACAAACAAGATTAGTGACAAAGCGCAGCCCTGGCAGAGACCAACCCACACCTGAAACGAATCCGATTTATTGCCAAGAATCCGAACACACTCTCGCTTTGGACATACAGGGATTGGATTGCCCTTAAAAGAGACCCCCTCACCCCATACTCCCGCAGCACCTCCCACAGTATCTCACGGGTGACCCGGTCATACGCCTTCTCTAGATCCACTAGATCCACCATTGTTCTTCATGCATCCCTTCATTGTGGGGTAATATTCCCGACACGACGTTGACTGACATTTTGAAAAGGAACCTTCAGCATGAGAACATGTATCCCAGAAAAATGTCTAATAGCGCCTCTGACTAAATTATTTAATTCAAACACTCTTATGTGTAGGGTCAGGATGGTCTAGTGGTCTGGGTGTTGGGCTCCCAAACACCAGTGCTGACCTACCTGTAAGCATCCTTAAGCAAGATGCCTAATCCCCAACTGCTCCCGGTGGTTGGTTGCACCTTGCATGGCAACAATCACCATCGTTGTATGAAAGTGTGTGTGTGTGTGTGTGAATGGGTTTTATGTGAGGCAAAAATACTGTGAAGCGCTTTGAGTGGCCAAAATGTTAGAAAAGCGCTATATAAATGCAGTCCATTTACATGTGCAGACAGACAAAAGTGGAGAAAGAAAAAGCATTTCCACAAGAGAGTTTGAACAACTGTCAGCGTTAAGAACATACAGAATGTTATGTGCTGTTTGACATGTGCTTCATATCTTGCAGGAGATATCTTAAATACTAAAATGACTGACCTAATAACTGAGATTTGCAATGCTAAAACGCTTAGCGTTCATGGAGAAGGGTGTGCATTGTTGATGCTTTCATACATGCAACTCGTCATATACAATAGAAATGTATATTTATCACATATCTGTATCTCTGTGCCCTGAGTTCATACAGTATAAAAGAACCAGTCATAAAAAGAGTTCCATAGGAAGTGCAAGAAAACAAGGAAAACTTTTGTACTAAAATGGTGGATGATTTACAATTGCACTCAAACTGCAGTATTACATGTTTTATTAGGCTACTGTAACGGTCTGTCCGTTCAATGGTCCTCATCTTGTCATGTTCCCTGTTTACCTTGTGTTTCCGACCTGTTTCTCTGTCACTCCCTGCCCTGTGTTTCCCAGTCTCATTAGTTCCATCTGTGTTCCCTGTGATGTCTCATGTGTTTCACGCCTCTCGTTGTTTGTTATTATGGTCTGTGTTTCTTGTCTTATCTATCTGTGTATATAAGCCCTCAGTCTTTTGTTGATCATTGTAGCCTGTGGTTTTCGTTCTCATCTCAGGTGATTTTCGAATTAAACCTTTTAGCACTTTTACCGTTGCCTCCTGAATTGTGCATTTGGGTCCTATGCTCCTTCCAGACCGGACAAATACATTCAACTTTAATCATAATTTATCCAAAATGCTAAATATTCTCATGGGCTTCAGTACTTGAAGGCCCTGAAAGTGAGTGATTAGTCCTCTATTGAAACCAAATACACATTACTCACACGTGCACGTGCATGCATACACACACACACACACTAATGTAAAGTACTGTAGTGCACCAAAATGATGTATTTGACAGAAGCATTTAGCATCCATGACTATTTGTACATGCTCACACTATTCCAGACATTATTCATGATTTTATTGAAGTATTATGATGATTATAATATTGGTCTAATGGAATATCAAATTTGTTTTTTATCTTATACAAATAGTCATACAAAATGTCATAATACAACTGATATAAATGGCTATAAAGAATCATAAGATAACATTGCTTACTAGGCAAATAGGGCAATGTGTTATCAAAAAATGTATATTGTTTAATTGTAATATACAGTATTGTAAACATTAACATACTTTAACACATAAACAAATAACTAAATATTTAGTGAAGTAACATTTGCTGGACTGAACAAGTAATTTTACTGTAAATGAGGGGTCTATAGGTGACTGATTAAAAAAAGTGAATTTCTGTATGTATATTATTTATTATCTGTCACAACCAAAAAATACAGGGGGGAAAACCAATGGGTTCTTTAATGTTATTCTGCATGAGGTCACTAAAGATAGCAAGTCATTTCCAGTCTCTGAACAAACGAAATGTCTGTTATTTTTAAGGCTCTTGAACTATTAAAGCTTGTGTTTCAAATTAATCTAAACAAATCTTAACAAATTTGGTGGTTTCAGTCTTCATCTTTATTGAGAATATTTCCAAATTCTTTATGCTGGTACGGTAGAAGAGACAAGTTAGCATATTACAGTTTTTAATCTGAAATGATTGCTGACTTTTCTAACTTTCTACAAAAGAAAGCATATTACGAAGTCACATGAAACAAAGCACACTCATTAGGCTGAGAGGATGAGGGACTGAGCCATCAGACAGCAGCATTGGCAGAATAAATAAAAATGTTGAAATGCTAAGCGTATATCTCCCTGCTTCCTTAGGCCATCGTCCTGCAGACACTGCAAGACTATGTACACCCAATTTACCCATCATGCACTTTGTCCTGACTCGGGTTAATAAAATGCTAACCGTCTCAATATCCATGCTGGCACTTTGCTAACTACATCGCCTCTAGTTAAATTCTGGTCTTTTTCCTCTCTTTCTCCCACATAATGCAACTGTAACTCTCTTCTAGGCTCAATCAACTGGATTGCTTATTAAGGCAAAGCTCTTGGGTCCCCTGCTAAATTGGGTACAAGACAGTCTCACCAGTGCGATAACTGAAGATTTATGTCAGAATTAGGTGTAAATAGTTGCCTCGGTAGTTCCCCTCCTTTAATTAAGCAAGCACATTTTATGGGCCTTCGTCATCTGTGCTGACCAGTCCAGTGCCCTCTGCGGACCACAAGCTAGCTTACCAAGCATCTCAGTCATGTGTGGGACTCACACACAGGAAATGTCAGCCTTATTAATATCTGCAACCTTGCCCCCATGTTCCAGTGGGAGGCTTGCTTCTCTTGGAGTATGCTGGCCAATGTTGGAATTGCAGAAGATTTCTCCCTTTCTCTCCACTAGGTTTTCCTTATTGAGAGCCCATAGTAAACACACTAGTACAGTACAGGAATCATTTTGCATATTATGAAGTCTCAAAAAGCCCATGCTCATATTTTTCACATGATGTCATCAGAGCACGATCCTGCTTGCTATGACGTCTGCCAAACTGTTGGGACAAGTAAGCTCCACCCAGTCCTTGCTTCAAGCTCTGGGAGAACGTTCTTATTAAATGAATGGCCATTTTTTATTGCCATATCTGCATATAAGACTAACTACTTTATATGGCTAAAAAACACTATCTTGCTATGTTCCAAATTTCTGCTATAATGTACATCTATAATTAATGCTAATTAAGTAGATAGCATAGAAAGACATATTTGTTAAACGTTTATTACTCTGTCTTTAAATAGCTTATTTTTGCAATTAACAATTAAAAGTGCAGAGTATGTGATGGTGTAATATATTCAGTGATAATTCCATTGTAGCTAATATAGTATTTACTGCTGTGATTGCATATTCTCCATAATAAAATTGTTTTATCAGAGTGCAATATCACCTCCACTGTTATTTTCAAGACTGCTTCTCTGTCTACTGTTCTATTTTTGAATGTTCAAAAAGGAAAGGCACCTCTCCCAACTTTACAAACGTTGAGAGAGATGTGCAATGGAGAAATGCTATTAGATGGTTCATGGGGGGGTGCTTGGCATACAGCATTCAGCATTCAATTTCCCTCTCTGATAGCGTTGTTATTGATTTGGAGTTTGACCTGTGTTCAGTGTGGCCTAGACAAAACAGATCATAGGGTTTTGAAGCTGTCAATCAAGGTAATCGCGATCCATTGCTGTCAAGGTGAGGCTTTCCGCCTCACATTTCGCTCAAACAACACCATGAAGAAAGAAGATACATGTACCAAAGCCACCTGAGGTTTCAAGTAAGCCTGACCAACCAAGGGGAAAAAATAATAAAACTATACCACCCCTTGGTTGAGCCCATTAAGCCGCGACACTTAAAAAGTAAAGTACATTTTAATCATTTGTTTCCTCCTTGTTTTTGTTGTTGATCCATTTTCGCTCGCTATCTGAAATTGGTGACTCACATCTTGCAGCCCATTTAACACAATCAATTTGTTTATCGATAGGATCCTTCCATTACTCGAGCAAAGTGACCTGGCTTTATATTTTCTGCCTCTGTTTGCAAATGGACCTGTTTTTGACGTCCTCGAAGCACATGCTCATTAATCTTTTACCCTGCTTCCACCTGCCCAGAAAAACACACATATCACACCAAAGGCTGCTTTGAGCTGATGAGTAGAAAAGAGCTCTCCTCGCCAGTCTGCCAGACTCCTCAGACTGAGTTTCTCATCTCCTACTTGGACAGAAATGAAAGCCTCCATTCAAAATGCATCCACCCAATCCAAAAATGATATCAAGAGTCTTTGTGTAAATCCACAAAAAACTGTCTATGTTGTTTTCTTTTAATTGACTTGAAATCACACAATAAGCAGCCCAAATGTACCAGTGTTTGATTACAAATTACAAAATTGTACTCCTTTTGAAATATTTATGTTTTTTACTGAACTGTTGTTGGAGATGAGAGTATACAACTGCGGTTATTGTCATCAAACCAATCTGACAGCTATTAATTAGTATCAAAAAGAAATTAATTAAA
>JAODLL010005518.1:0-10494 GCA_026546735.1 Forbesichthys agassizii
TGACAAATGTACTAAATGTAAGTCGCTTTGGATAAAAGCGTCTGCCAAATGCCGTAAATGTAAATGTAAATGAATGCACCCTCTGTTCTAAAGCACAACGGCCCTCCTTTCATGTACAAATGCATACACAGTAGTTGTGCTTAATCTATAAGGCACTTCTTGGGCTAGTACCTACCTACCTAAGAATGTATTTAATACTGTGAGTAAAGGCCATTGTAGGTCATGCTTGAAGGACCAACTGCAATTGTCTCTCAAAAGATTAAACGTGTTTGTTTCACTGAACCAGATTCAAAAGACCCAAATTGCTCAGACATCTGATAGCTTGTATGTTCGGCTATGTCTGATTGTGATCATTCTTCATAATCGTGTTCTCAGCTAAAATATACATTAAGAATGAGAACTATAGCTTCTGGCCGTGTACTCTGGAACCTGCCCTGTAGCAGATCAAATCAGCAGTTACTGTAGTTAACAACTAGAACATTTCATAAACAAACACAGCTTGTTTGTTTCTGATTATTCTGCACAAATGTGTATTTACCTACTAAAATTTGCATTATGATAATTTTCTTTAAAACAAGCCAAAATAACCTCTAATTTGGTTGTTACACATCACATCAATCTGCCATGAATCAATCACTTCATGCATATGTAGCTCTGATATAAATGTGCAGCTCTGATATAAATAATCCAGTCAAAATGTTCAGAAATGTAGAACATTTTGTTAGACAGTTACAGAACATATAGTAATTACATCAATTTTTGTGTTTTATAATTTGCTTTCAGCCAATGATTTGAATAAGGAGCAATACATTTCTTATTTTAAAAGTTTTAACTTTTGACTGAAAGTCATCTTGAGGCTGGTCATTTTAAATGTCTATTATTAGTATTAGGACCATATGCCAGTCACTGTTGTATTGAAGCTGTTGATAAATGTAACAGTATAAATGCTGTCAAGTAATTTGAATTAAATGACTATGTTTAAAAGTATGTGCTATTAACACGATTGCAATTGAAAAGTGTTTGTTTATAACTGAATTATTTATGTTGAAATGTTTTAGAATTCAAATAGTTCCAATGGCATCTAAGAGTATAAATGGGGTAGAAAGCATGCAGATTAAGCGGTCCCTGGCTAAAAAATGTTTGACAAACCTTGATATAGACAACTGTTCTCACAGAAATATGGGATCTTTAATAGCGAAGAGTTTATTTAACCTTCAGAACCCAAATGCAGGTTAGAAATAAAATGTCTTCTTTAAAAAATCCCCAAAACTACAGTTTATCCAATTGAGTAGCTGTTAAAACACATGTTCATCTGACTTTCTAATATCCAAACATCCTTGAATTAACCATGACCGCCACTTGGTTTTAAACATGATTGAATCTGGGAAACTTTGATTGGGTAATCTGACACCACGGCCACCGTGTTACGGAGCTCTTTTCAATGCAAGTGAACCACCAAAGTGTCCCAGAAGCATCTCAGAATCCCAGAAGCGTCTCAAAAACAGCTCTCCGCTCGGCTTCGCTAAGAATAGACAGCAGTTCTGTTTTATTTGACGGAGGGAGGCTTCTGAAAGCGACCGACTGCCAATCAGACAGAACAGCGAAAACAAAACAATATGCTTCGCTTCTGACACGCTGCCGTTGGGTCAGGATGCAGAGCAGATGACAGAACAAGAACGGATCGATGACTTGACGCTTATTTTCACAGTTGTCTATTTGTCACAGATTCAAGCCATGCAGCTCAAATACAAAATATAATAGAAATCGTGTTCAAACCAAAGTGTGCTGACTCTTAATATTATTTCACATGACTGCATTGGTAGTTTTAAAAATTTTTTTTTTTTATTTAACCTTTGCTTATACAGGTTGGTCTCATTAAGATTAGTAATGTGTAATTAGTAGTGTGTTACACACATACACACACACACACACACACAATAGATCAGATTTACATTAAATATACATTAATTTTGCTAAATGAGGGAATAATGTTTCAAATTAAAATAAAAAAAACATATATATATGTTTTTTTTATTTTTTTTATTTGTGCACATATACAGTGCATACACAGCATATACACACATATAGAGTATACATAGATAATGCATACAGTACATACACATACATACTGTATTTGTACACACATACATATAGAACATATAGAAGAAAAGGCTTTCTTCCCCAACGCTGAATGTGCCTTTGGTACACTCAGTAGAACACACAGCGCAGGCTGTACTGAACACGTCTGCTTGACGATGTATTTACATAAATAAAATGGGAGCTGTCCCAAGATTTTTTTATAAATAAATATGTACCATTGGTTCAGTCTGAAGTGAAAAGTAATGGGACGACAGGATGTTGATTTTAGAGTCATGACACCACAAATCATTGTTCCAAGGACAATTCCAGAAAGGACCTGATCCATCACCAACCGCTTATTCTTGGTCAGGGTATCTCTTCCTCTACCTCAGTTTTTCATGGAGTCTTAGAAAGGACCAGGTGTGGAATGTAATTGCAGTAGATTTTAAAGTGGAAGTGAGTGAAAATAAGTCAATGTCGGACAGGCAAAGTAGTTTTTGTTGATCTCGCCTAAACAATTGTCTCACAGAGTTAGGCTTCTGAAATGCTCTTGCTGGCAGTTGATGCCTCGAGACGACGGAACAAACCTGCGACCCGACATCATTTGGTGACATCATGATTGAGAACAAAAGTATGCATCCACCACAAACATGGCCGAAGTAGTGTTGAATCAGATGTGATGAGGGCATGTGATGCACGAAAGACAGATATGCCCCATATGTGGTACTGAACATTTCAGTGATTTCTGGGACTGGGGGATCATAGTCTGCAATACATGTAGACAGATTCTGTAAATCAGAGGTCTTCGAACTTTTTCCGACCAAGGACCCCTTGGCTGATGGAAACGCGGCAAAAGGACCTATCACATATGGTATACAATATTTAGTTGCCGGGCCAACAATAATTTGTAGGGCAGCTTATAGTGCCATGTATAAAAGGTAGGCCAATAACTAAGCAATTAACATAATTATTTACATATTTATAGCCCAGGTTGTATTTATGTTTATGTATATTTTCTGACACTATGTTTGGGATCAAATAATTTGGGAGGACCCCCTGCAGTACTTCTGAGGGCTGTAGATCCAAACTTTCAGGATGAGCCTCTCCACATTGCTGTGTTATGCAATGCAATAGAGCGGCCGCTGAGCTGCGTCTGAACCGGTTCCAACTGAGCATAAAAGCATATAGCCATCGGCCTTTATGAATTGGCTGCTCAGAATATAGTCATGTCATGCAATTTAAATGAGAAATAGCAATGAATCAGCCTACAGAAATGTAGTTACTGTTCTTGGTGGATGGTTGTCATCTCCACAACCTTAAGCTGAACGTCTCTAAGGCAAAAGAGTTGATCGTAGACTTTTCCTAAGAACAAAACAGCTCTCCTGCCATTGATCATAAAAGGGATCATTTTAAGATTCTGGCTGCAACAATCTTCTCACCACTGAAATGGGATGACAATGTGTTTTGTATCATCAAAAAGGCCCACCAGAGACTATTTTTCTTAAGTCAACTTAAAAAGTTTGGTGTCTCTAGAAAGGGATTGCTGCTATTCTACAGAGCTGTGATAGAAAGTGGACTTACCTTTTCCATAACAATGTGGTATGCAACTCCACAGTTAACAGAAGAAGCAGCTGAACAGAATAGTTGACATTGCTTCAAAAATGATCAATCGTGAACTGCGCTGACACTTTTTATGATGCTGTTTATAAAATATGCAGAATGCTGCAGACCTTTTTAGTTATTATCTTTCTAAATTTGTAGATAACTATAATGTGTGTGTGTGTGAAGTGGGGGGCTTGTTTTACAACCTAAAGGACGGATAGAGAAGCGTACTTGTGATAAGTGTTTACTGTATATGTGTTGTGTTTTTGTTTGTAATGAGCACACTGCAGCAAATTCCTAGACACTAAGTTGCATGGCAATAAAGTATTGGATCTTGAATTTTAGAAACATGTCTTTATTTTTGCACTTTTGAGAAAAAATGTATTTATATATTTCTGTATTATCTTGTTTTTTTCTAAATTCATGTGTTTCCATTACTCTTTTTAGTTTTCAATTTTAAATGCATCTGGGTACTGGGGAAAAAACGCTGGTAATTATATTCAAATTTATCTGTGATTCTATTGTTAATGTGTCACAAAAATGAGTGGGGGTGGCAGAAACCAAACGCAGATTGGAAGTATAACAATATGGGGTTTAATCAAAAAGCAAAACACTCACCAGTACAGCAAACAATAACCGACAGAGACGGGGAGAAACAGAGGGCTACATCTACTAAGGCTAATTAGGGGAATGGGCACCAGGTGTGTGTAATGACAAGACATAGTGAAGGGAAACCCCAGGAAGCATGGCAGGGCCATTAAACCCTGACGACATGTATTTTTATTAGTGGTAGATAAGTAGATAGAATATGTCTAAATTATTTTATTTCATTTTTTACTAAACATCTGGCACCTTTATAAACCTTTAGCAAATTTGCTTAAAATGGGTAGACTATAACAGTAGTGTGCAGTTATGGTGGTGGGAAATACAAATACTCCCTCCGCAGTAGTAACATCATCTTCTGTTTTACACTACCTGATCTCATTAAATAGTATAGCCTATTTAGCTGACAAACTCTCCTTTAGCTCTAGTTTGTGGGCTTCCAGATAGCACTTTTATTAGACCCTGATGTTTATGTGTCAGAGCTGGTAAAATGTGCTGAGATGTTCACGAATGATTTCTTCAAAATTAACAAATCTATTTACTGACTCGGGGCTCATGGCTCTAAATGAAATCATTGTGGTTGAAGATTTCATGGCACTTGTTTACATGAGACTTCATCTAATCAACTTCTTTTTTAAATTTATTTTATACATGTGCCGTACATTGGCACATTACTGTAATGTAACGTGTCCCCCTAGCAAAAAGATGAAACTGGGTAGCCTCTGTTGCAGGCACGTCCAGGAAAGGAAGGGTATTTGTGTGGACTTGTGGAGGGATTTATGACTGCAGATGAAGTCACTGTTGATCCCTTTCACTTATTTACAATCAATTCGGCATTCACAAAATAACAGTGGCCTATAGTCTGACTTGGGGCATGTGCAGAACGCATCCAGGAACTTATCAGGTTATACCATTATGGACCCCTCTGCTTCTGAATGAAATTTTAATCAGGTTGGGTCTTTCTCTTCCAATTGAGGTGTTAATATGGAGCATTTTCTACCATATGTATTTACTGGCCTGGCTCCACCTCACTACTGCGCTCAGCTAAATTATTGCTAGTCTGGAAACCCTTTTTGCTTTAGCAATCAACCACAATGATTGGCGGGCCAATCACAGGCCCACATCATCAATCCAAGTGGGAGTGTGATTACGCTGAAATCGAACATTTGTTTAGAGATATAGTTTCAACAATGGTGGCTGTGAATTGGTTGAAGGCTGCTAAAATAGTTGTATAATTATCCTGAGTATGAGAATAATCCCAAAATGACCATAATTGCTATTTAAAGAAAATAACAGACGTAAGTAGCATTGGTTTCATCATTTTAATGCATTACTGTGGAATATCAATCAACAAAATGCCAGTATAAGGAACTTCATTGATTATCAATCGCTGTAGAGAGCCATGCAGAGATGCTCCCTGACTTGAGGTAGGCTGCTGACATGAACCCTGGCAGGCTACCCTGGAAGGTGCTAGTCTTGGCTGTACATCACACATGGAGGAAATGGGATTGGTTCAACAACATGATGACATCACAGAGGGAGAACAAACTATTGCTGGTGGGCAAACCTGTCATTTGTTAATGGACACCAATGGAGGCTGATGGACTGAAATAGACACTGATTGGGTGTCAATGGACGCCAATGGACACCAATGGAGGCTGATGGACTCAAATGGACACTGATTGGGTGTCAATGGACGCCAATGGACACCAATGGGTGTCAATGGACGCCAATGGATATCAATGGGTGTAAATGGACACCAACGGACGCCAATGGACATTAATGGACACCAATGGACGCCAATGAACACCAGCGGACACTAATGGACACCGATGTATAATTTATACCAGTGCTAACAAAACTGAGCCATGGTGATTTAGAACACCAGCAACTATTTATCCTCCCAGTAGTGTATGAATGAGTCTATAGATAACAGAATACTTCTACAGTCAGTTATAACAAGGGATGTTTACCTTTTGTCTTTGATGTTTGCCTTGTATACTGTATGAAACATAGAAGAGATTAAAAGCATAAATAATTCAACAGTCTAAACAATAACACATCGACATGGCATTCACCACTATGCTAGTTGTAAAATGTAACTCTGGTGGTTCTATACACTCAGACAGGTTTAACATAATTTGTTAACAAAACATTCAGTTTCCTTTTAATCAGCCATACAGAGATCCTTTAATATGAAGGTCAGACGTGAGTTACCTTTAACACCCTCCTTGACTGCTTTGTAGCCGGCTTTCACCATCTGCAATTTGGAAACCTTACATTCTCCAGGTTGAACCGTCATGGCCCCCATCAGGAGCAAGACAGCAAACAGCACAACGACACACTTCATCCTGATCTGGTGAACATGGGTGTAATGCTTTACTGTAGGGTGTTGCATTAACACTCCTCCAATAAATACATGTTTCTTTATACATTAATAAACTGACCATTATATTTCTGTTTCTTAAAATAGTTCATTACAAAATATTTAAATGTGACTCACCTACAAGCATCTGGTGGACAACGATACTTTCAGTGCCTTACCCAAGATTTATTAAAGACTATTATTTCATTTTATAAAGAGAGAATTCTAGAAAGAAACAGGTTTCTTACCTTTCCCAGTCAAAGTCAAAGTGAAGATGTGAGAGCTTGAGATCTGAGATCTTTGTGTCATGGTCTGGTGTCTGTCTGCTCCTTTTATTTGTCTCGGCCTGTTTCATGTCAGGTTTCCCTCCCCTTGTGTTAAATCCTGGCTTCATTCTTAAATTTCATTGGTTCATCCAATGGCCTATTTATTCTATGGGGGCATGTTCTGACTAGGCTTGAGGCAACCGTGCTTTGTGGCTACTCATGGTAATGCAGCAGGAAGAACCGGCTCGTAATTCATTATACACATCATTCTCATCGCCCACATAATCGGTTATACAGCTGGCTCACATCTTGTGGCGTTGGTACTTTTTCATATCACATTGGAAATTCTCAAACCTCATCACCAACATCATCACATAATGATCAGACCATTGGGTTATTAATGTTACGAAGAACCATGTATTTACATTGAGGGAGTGTTAATGACATAGCCCACTTAAAGCATTACGTGTGGGGTTGTGGCAGTTGTGCTGCCACATGGAAGTAAAGGTCAGAGATCTCGACGGACCAGACATGAGACTTCTCCCCATAGAGACTTCTCTATGGGGGAAGGAGCCGGAACTTGTGGGGAGGTGGAGCATTACCGTTTAGATCTTGTGGGGCTTATCTTGGTCTTGGTTCTGGAGCCATACTCCTGAATAGGGGATGGACTCTATTCTACTCTGGATTTGCCAAGGCAGGTGTGGGGATGCTAACAAGCCCCTGTTTGAGCGCTGCTATGTTGTAGTTTACCCCGCTGGACAAAAGGGTCGCCTCCCCGCGCCTACGGGTTGTGGGGGCGAAAACTCTGATGTCGTTTGTGCATATGCACCAAACAGCAAAGTAGTTGACCAGTAGGGGACTCCATATTTCTACTGGAAGACCTCAACGAACATGTGGACAATGATGGAGATACCTGGAGAGGAGTGATTGGGAGGAACGGTCTACCTGAATTGACCCTGTGTGGTCATTTGTTGTTTGAATTATGGGCTAGCCATGGATTATCTATAACAAACACCATGTTCAAACTTCAAGATGCTCATGAGTGTACGTTCTACCAGAGCACCCTGGGCCGAAGGTCGATGATACATTTTTGAGAAGGGCCGGATTAGTACACTCAGGAGCCCTTGGGCACTGTAACGTATGGGGCCCTCTTTCTCATCCGTAACACCCACACAATATCAAAAATATTTACACCCAGCAAACTGCAGCCACCTGACAGAACCTTCGCCCCACCTTACAGACTATAAACGCACGCACACACACCATACTTATTGAACTTCGAGACAAGCTGGCATGTCAAATCACACACACATAGCTGTAGTCCAGCTGAGCAGGCAGCAGGTATGCCTGTCCTGTTGGATCAACCATGTAGGCTACTGCCATCATACTCACAAATCACAAGACAATTAGCTGACATCATCATTGTTGTATGAATGTGTGTAATTTGGTGATTGTACAGCACTTTTACTGGCCGGTAGCTTGGAAAGGCACTATGTAATGGCAGTTCAGTCAATCAAAAACCAGCCTATTTTTTTTTTTGACATAAATATCTTTTCAGCCATTTCTTCCTCATCAGAGGAGGAATCATCCTGACCAGGACCATGCTCAAAATGATCGTCAATTTCTGACACTGTCTAGATTAGAGTCACCATCCTCTACATCACTCCCTTGTTCAAAGTGTTAACCCTGAGCATTATACCTTCAGTTATTTAACTCTGAAACAAACACTAGCCATGGCATGCATACTGTAGTTTGTTTGTACATGTGTGTGTATGCGTGTGTGTACATGTGCGTGTATGTGTGTAGATGTATGTGAGTATGTGTGTTTTAAGGTGTAATGAGACAGTTTCCACTCTAGCTGCATTTCGCAGGATTTTCAACAAACACTATTCTTCACAACCAGGTCATTTTAATATTATGAACATACATATATTTTTTAAAGGCACTTAAAACTGTTGAATTTGGTTGCCTTTTGTTTCATATGTTTATAAACACCCTGCTAAGGATATTGTCAAGTTTCTTGCATAACAAAAAAAATAAAAACAAACAAGGTTTTACGACAAATCAAAATCTTGAAATGGGTTAATTTGACCCTAACATAACTTATAGGTTAAAGGCAGGGTTAGTCATTCTTGCACACTTGTTAACTTGCTTGTTATCACTAGCCAGGGCTGGGTAGAAGTACCAGGTCATTTTTTCAGCATGCACAGAGAACAATGAACTAGCGAAATGCGAAGAGATATTTGGAGAATTTGACATTTAGCTTGCAATACCTGACTATACCTTTAAGACGATAATAGACAATGTGATGGCAATAATCAACTTCATGGCTGCACCTCTACTTGTCAACATCAAATATTTTTATAGAAACAGAAAATGAATTCACTACGTTAAATATTGCATTCATGCAATATACTTTTCAGGTTCTCTTTTCATTTTGTGTTTGAGGCTGAACACCAATTATGTCTCGGATACATTTCTTCAACTATCTAGCACGCTATTTAAATAGGCTGTTCAACTCCGGTGCAACCCTGCATGTTTTAGATCTCTCCCTGCTCCAACACACCTGATTTAAATGAACGGGTCGTTATCAGGCTTCTAACAACTTTGAATCAGGCGTGTTGAAGCAGGGAGAGATGTAAAACATGCAGGGTGTGACCCTGCAGGATCGGAGTTGAATATAAAAAAAGATGTATTTGTAACCTAGTGTAACATTCCCGTGGTCTCGTCGGTGGGGTACAGCCGGTGGAGGACTGCCCGCATCCCCAGCGCCTCACACCCACACGTGCGATTAGTGTGAGGGCATATAGGGCTGGTGACTGCTGGGAGGGGGCATGGGTTATTGTTCATGTTTTCTGTTTATGTTAGATTGCGTGACTGTGTACGCCTTTTGGTTTTTGAGTTTGTTTTCGCTGTTTAAGTTATTTCTGTTCTATTAAAGGATGAGCCATGTGGCTTGTTGCTTCTGTCATCAGTGTGTTGTTTTTCGTTCGTCTGCACTCGCTTCGCCCTGCTCTGCGTTACACCTATAGGCTATTTCATTTAGGCCATTGACACCATTGTGATACCACATTATTTACACTGTTTCTACGGACTTCCTCGTCTTGGACGTTTTATGAGTCTTCATGTGGTAACCTCTAAAGCCAGCATAATTAGAGCATGGGATTTAAATGATTACTGTTTTGCGCCACCAAATTATTCAACGATTGATTGTTCTTAAGCTTAGTGAGCCACGAACGGTTTCACAAATCACACGTGACCGCTGTTGAAAGATTATTTCTGCATTCGGCTCTGTGCTAGTTTCTACCTTAGATTGATAAATGAGGTGTGGTCTGGCACATTGTCTTGCTTGAGGCAAGTGAATGCACAATTGATTAACAGAAATCATAGTCAATGGCCTAGCACATAATCAACAACGTAGTGCCTTTGGCTGGTGCCACACTTGACACGCTTTGCTACAATGTGCCCAAAACACAAGAACATACCCAAGAGTAGTAAAGACGAGTACGTACACACCTTTTTAACCACGTGCCTGGCACAGCGACTGGTTTCTTCTCTGGTAAACTAGATAAAGTGGAT
>JAODLL010005520.1:2500-10493 GCA_026546735.1 Forbesichthys agassizii
GTGTGTGTGTGTGTGTGTGTGTGTGTGTGTGTGTGCGGAGGAGGAAGTGTGTTGGTGATAAGATTGATCGTTAAGGTCTCAAAGAGCTATCTATAACCCGCCTGTCACCAGTGAATCAATGAAAGAGACTGCACCAGGACACACTGTACACACACTCTCTCTCTATCACACACACACACACACACACACACACACACACACACACACGCACAGAGAGAATGCCTCACGTAGCCACAATCACTGATACAAACAAATGCAGGCGTACACACAAAAACAGACACAAGGAGACAGACACACACACACGTGCAAACAGCACACACAAACACACACACATACACACACACACACACACACACACACACACACACATAAACACAGCACACACAAACGCACACACACACACGCGTGTGCGCGCGCACACACACACGCACCCCAAACACACACACACACACACACACACGCACAGTGATCAACAGCTGTGAGAGCAGGTTGTGAAACATCAGCCAACCACAAACTGACAGTGGGGGCAGACTGGAGAAGAGAGATTAAGAATACAGAATAGACAGCACTGAAGAAGGAGGGGGGAAGAGGGGGTGGGAGTTACAGTTACAGTTTGACTAACACCACACACGGGGGCTGTGTGTTGTAAATGACACCCTCCACGCCACAACACACACATTTTGTGGAGTTCCCCGACCCTGGAGGCAAGATCTTTTGGCCCCCGGGTCACACTATAATGGCACATGCTGCAGGGGTCGAGGGGGCCGAGGGGGAGGTGGGAGGGCTTCAGGCCAGCAAACACACGGCATGAGTTGTGATGATTACAGACAGCAGCCAATAACGAGATGCCACCTCTGACCCCATCGCCGTGGAAACGTGGTGGAATGCCTGTCACCGATGGGGAGGATAACTAAATCTATCACCAAGGGACAGACAGAGGAGAGAAAAGAATTAGAGTTTACATGAGATGTGGTCAATAAAGTACCACCTCTCCCTCACACAAGCACGCACGCATGCACAAACACGCCCACGCTCGCACACACACATTACTCTGTATTGCTACACAAGGCTAAGCCTTGTAAAATGTATTGCATCTAATAGTAATTACTTTACAATGTTAAATATATTGTGATGAATACTGGACATTTCTGTCATGAATATTGCTCTTGTGTTTTCCATATACTTTACTACAACATTTTATACTTATGCATTTAATCATCTTCTAAAGGTGTAGAGTCAGTGATTGTAAACGAATATCTCCTCCTTGTCCACTAGCTGACCATATGTGCAAACGTAAATTCAATCTGGTGTTTCTGCACAGCCCTGGAGGGTATTCCATCAAGCCAGATACAGGAAAATCCAGACTTATTTTAATGTTACACTAATTGAAGTGAAAGTTCTGTTCCATTACAGTGAAGGAAACCTTGCTCAGTAACCAAGGTAACTTATGCATCTGAACTAGCCTGCTCTCTACCAGGCTGTCAAACGTAATTTAGCTATGTTACAAGAAATGGCCAACAGGCAGAAACAGAACCCCAAAAGACCATTCTGCGTCTTTTCGCACACTCGCATCAATCATGTCACATAACATAAGTTCATGTTTTACTTTCTCTGTTTGAGAGCTTATTTAGCACATTTATTTTTTCTGAAAAATACCAGAGAGAGAAAGACACATTTTGCCTAATATAATTCCTATAGGTTTACATTACAGTAATGTAAGAAACTACTATTTGGAGTGAAGTTATGTGAAATAATTTCAACCCTCAGAGAGGGGTTGATTGAGGCTTAAATTGCAGTTAGAATCCAATTTGTACAAGAAATCTAGCATACATTTAAATTACTTTAAGATATTTAACAATGTTTCTAAATCTAAAGTATTCCAGCAAGCAATGTGTAGGAACCCCCATGTGAGAAATAATGTCGATGACATCATCAGTCGGTTTAAAAACTACATCTGTAAAAAGGGTAATTGTTGCCATAACACAATTTCTGTAAGAAAAATTAAAATTATCCTGTACCCCACACATTGGAACTAGCAATGCCAACATTCAAGTGGATATATTATTATGGAACATAAATTAATGGTGTTGCACTTTTTATTATCACGTTATTGCTAATATAGCTCCATAAGCAGTCTCTGCCTGCTGGATAGACCACCACTCTCATTTAGTCTTTTTGTGACATATTGCCAGTGATCAATCAATGCTCGACAATCGTCTAATCAGGGCTTTTGGACTACCCTGTGCATGTGCGTAATGCACACTTATTGTCTGAGCCTGGCGTGGATAAGCACCAAGTTGTTAAACCTCAAATACATTAATGGAACACATTAAGCCTTAACTGTAAGATCACGTTTCTTCCATTTAAGTTATTTTTAGCCTCAATATTCTGAGCTTGCTTCTTGGAATACCCCCCTGGCTCTAAAAATGGAAACACAACCAAAGTGGTGCAGACCACACGACATTATCCCAGACTTAGCAATGAGGGGCGTCGGGCGCAGCTTCTGAGGGAGGACCCTATGGCATTGAAGAGAGAGGTGTCATTCTTGTTGTTCAAAAATCAACAATCATCATGTCCATCATCCACAACTCCACCAATTTGTAGCTGTAGTAGAACATGCTAACTGTTGGTTAGGAGTAGGTTATACATGAATCTATAGCCTACTACTTTAATAGCACTTTGAAAAAAGATAAGCAGGAGCCAGACCTGCCAGCAACACTAAATATACAATCATAATCATATCAACACTCCTATTGTACACACATGTACTGTACACATTATTATGGCATTATTGCATGTTTCTGCACATAACCTACAGTTGGTGCAGCCTTGATACAACACTTGTTACTGCTGGCAAGAGACAAAGGGGAAATGACACGTAAACGCAGCGAAACAATGAAAACTGGGATTGCCCCACCATACCCTCCCCCCTCCACACCAATCCCTCCATATCAGCCCTGTGAGGTCACCAACCCTGAGTGAGAGCCTCATTACCCAGTCCCTCCATATCTGTGTGTGTGTGTGTGTGTGTGCTGTCCTGCATGTGTTGACGTGTTATATGGTAATATTCATCACCCCTGAAGTCACTCAAATCATGTCAGATGGGAGCTTTGGGACTGGAGGAGAGGGGAATGAAAGGGTGTGGGGGGGAGTGGGGGGGTCATTAGAATAGTAGACGTGTGTGTGTGTGTGTGTGTGTGTTTGGGCATGGGAGTATTATTGTCATCGATCGGAGATAGTTACCATCTTAAGGCAATATATCTATACTGTACATCTATACTGTATCAATCCTTGGTCTCATCATTGACCTCTCCCGTCGGTTTCCATGCATCTCTGTGATTTGTGTGGCGTCAGTAGAGCTCACACAGGACGCACTGGTGACAAAGCATCACTTCCACCGCCTCCATTAGGCCTGACGGATAGGCCCACCTGTTTACAGGGAAACATTCAGATGAACCTGAAGGCAGCACGAGAACAAGTCTTACTCCATTCCTGTAGACCAGAGCCATGTAAAAAGAGAGTCGCGCCATCTCCGTTCACTCCTCTTATTGACTAATGATTACCAAAAAATGAAGTTATATATCGTATATATCGATTCTAACATTTCCTGGAACTGTTTTGCCATAGGTTTTGCCTCTCCGTGGACCATGTGACCGTTAAAAATGTTGAACTTCCGTTGGCGCAACTTTCTCTTTCCATGGCTCTGCTGTAGACAAATGGCAGATCCACGTGCATGCGGCAATAGCACCAGAGACAATGCTGAGTTTTGGAATGAGGATTAAAAAGATTGCCGTGTGCCTGTATGCGTGCGTGCGTGCGTGCGTGTGTGTGAGAAAGACATTGTAAAACACCCTACATGACCACAAGAGGGCTGTGATGAGAAAAACTGTCCCCAAAATGTGTGTTTGTACTTTGTCCAACACAGTATCACACCATGTGAGGATGTGCATTCAGACGGAACTGTGCTGTTGCGTTTGCTGAAGGCAGTTACTGAGACTTCTAGTGCCATTTTCCCTTGTTTGTCATGTACTGTGTGTACTCTATAAGTCATATTATCTTTGTCTAACTTTTGTAACCGCAGTGCTTTAGCATTTCCAGTGGTAACAGTAACATAGGTATCTGTAAGTTCTGTTTGTCTTGTCTCGTCTTGTGAGTATACTTGTGAGTATGAATGCAAATGGGAAGGATGCAGTCTGTGACATACGACCTTTAACCTACAGTATCCTGAGCTGCTTAGTCTGGCTGTCATAAACACGCAACTCATGGACACATACACTTTGTTTGAGAGCCTCACACAAACACATGCGCACACCGGGCTTCCAATGCCCTACCACAGCATTCAGAGCGGCATAAATCAAATCTGTTAATAGGTGTGAGACTCAGCGTAACACACTGCTGCTTACCTCAAGACAGACTTTCTCTCTCTTTAAATATATATAGTATATATATATTTACTGTATATATACTGTATATATAGGTATAGTATCTCTTTCTGTAAATACAGTATCTATCAACACAGTACATTACACACATATGAATGTGTGTGTGTGTGTGTGTGTGTGTCAGAGCCCAAAGACATACTGAGTGGGAAATTAGCCTGCTGTTGTGACACTGGTCTTTGTGTGTGTGTGTGTGTGTGCGTGCGTGTGTGTGCGCACGTGTGTGGTAACTGTCTTTGGCCCCATTCTGTCCGGTCTCTCCAGATGGCATATCTCCATAGTGATTATCTCTCTGTATATCTCGCTCTCTCTGACCCTCCCTTTATTTAGCCCATCCCCCCATCAGCCTCCCCAGGAAGACAACAACCCCCCCACCCCCCAACCTCACACAGCATCATCTATGCAGGGCTGCTAAAGAGCGTTTTCAACTTCACTCAGCACATTTTTGTGCCCTGAGTCTGCCATTCAATGTGACCCTTGACCTCTGACCAACCCCTGTGACCTCTGGGCCTGCCTCAGTCCTTTATTATGGTTTTGGTTTCCATAAATCACAACATCGCGTTTCTTGCTTTGAATTTATTCTCAGCTAATGTCAAAATGTTAAATAGGACTGAGTATTGTGGGGTTGGTAGGTATTTCAGCCTGTATCTTTTCTTTTTTGTCGAATGTCAGCTTTTTAAGAATACCTAGGGAAGCTAATATTTAGCTATTTATGTCATGTTGTTTAATTGTAGGAAAATACAACAATTATTACTGTAGAATGTGTTCTAGTCCAAAGCTGGCAGTCTGAATTAACAACCAGATCAAGTGTTGTTATATAGAGCATCTGCCAACACACAGACACCATCACGTCCACATGCACACGCACAGGCACGCACACACACACACACATTACCTGGGGGGTCTGCACTCTTCCTCTACAGGCTTTCACCCTGCACGCTCATCTTAATTAATCACCCAACAAAACAGATGTCAGGAACAAAGGAAGGATCTTCTCCCATGGGCTATCATGGGAGGAGGGAGAGAAAGAGGGAATGAGAAATAGATAGAACGAGCAAGGCTGTGCCAGTTTAAGATGGATGGATGGATGGCTGCATGGCGCAGGATGTGTAGACCACATGAGCGTTAATGCATTATGTCTGTGTTTTCTGTTCCCCAGCAGAAGCCTTGAGACCCCTGAAAACATGCCATCCCTCTCTTTACACCACCCTGTTACTATACACACACAAGACCAAACTGTGAAAGAGAGGAAAAACGTCACTGCGAGAGAGAGAGAGAGAGAGAGAGAGAGAGAGAGAGAGAGAGAGAGAGAGAGAGAGAAACAAAGCCTTGAAGATGAAAGATAGTCCACAAAACAATAGGTACAAAATACTGCTCTGCGCTGTGCAGAAATAGAGCAAAGATTGAAAACCTGCCAAGATAAAGACAAACCCCCGCCTTTGAACTGTCACTCCACGCCGATACTGTCAAAAAGCAAATGGAAACGCTGACAGGCCTCGGATGCTTTCAAAGCGACAGAAGAATATTTTATTCGCAAATGCAAATTTCACAGTGTTCGTAACAAAGACCATAACCTGTTGTCGAGTCCTGGAGTCTGAAATCTCCTGCTGAATTATTGACATCTACATCATCTTCAGGAAGGATGCAATGAGGGTGGGGATGGGGTTGGCTAGAAAGAAGACGAACCATGGAAGCAGGACTGGCGTGTGTGTGTGTCTGTCTGCATGTGTGTGCGTGTGCACGTGTGTGTGTGTGTGTGTGTGCTTTGGGGAAGTTACATGGCAGAAGCGGTGGGGAAGGAGAAGGGATAGCCAGAAGGCTCAGTAGAGAGACGCAAAGACAATGCTAAATCATCCACGCTTTGCTGTTCTGTTATTTCATACCGGCGCTGCTGCGTCGCATGTGTTGGTGCGAAAACACGACACAAGCTGGTTGTTCCCGTTTATCTCATCACAGGTACATCGAATAGGGCCGCAAGTCTGAGCGACCCAGAGAAAGGCTTTTCATCCACTGACATTATCCAGCCATCAGTCCAGCCAGCAACCCATCCATCAGTGGCTTCTCTCTGTCTGTCTCTCCCAGCCAGTTACTGTATAGACACTCACATCGCATCAATAACGGGCAGATAACAGCCGCGTCTGAAGTCCTCGAGCTCCCCCACCTTAAATCACATCAGCCCTGAGAGAGAAGCAAACGAAGAGTGCAGAGGTGGGTGGGGGAAGGGGGGGGCTGAGATTGAGGGAATAGATAACCCCTGGAAAGGGAGGAGATTGTCAGGCTCAGCGGCCTGTAACACAAAACACCTCAAGTGCTTAAAGAGCATGCAACAGACCCTACGTTACACTGCACGGGGGCCGCGGTGAAGCGGAGGTTAAACACCTCCCTGCGAGACGCGAAGGATTGAGAAAGAGCGAGCATAGGTGGCAGGGAATGGAAAGAGTGCCGTCGCTATGTTTGCGTGCTTGGTGTGGCTTTTGTGTGGCTTGTCCGTAATTGTGCCCGTGTACAATAGGTGTCTGTATGTTGCGTACTCATTTGCATACTGTGTGCATGTTGCAATGGCGCGCACAGGGCGAGGCAGCGGCTGAAAGGGAAAACAGGGACACTTTATCCCACATGTATGGACCCCGCCTGGTTTTATGGAGTCGGTCATCGAGTGTGTCTGCCCCCCCCGGGAATGAATTCCTCCCTGGTATACTGGTGCCCTAACCCCTGTGCAGGCAAAAGTACATGAAAAACCACTTAATGGAAAGCAGCCATCCACTGCCATACATTGATCTAGAGGACACAGGGAAACACTGGCCCCATCTGTAGGTATTGAATTCAGATATTGACATAGTGCTTTAAAACGCAAGCACATGTAAATACACACACACACACATGCACACGCACAGCAGAAAAGAAAATGGCTCAGTCATCACTTCTCTCTCCATTGGTCCTGTTGTGTTTATGCGTTCACACCACATCACCACACACACACACACACACACACACACACACACACACACAGACACACAACAGATGTCTCACGCACAACAAACACACACTTGTCGCACACGTTCACCTCTCAAGTCTGTCCTGTTGATGTTGCTCTCTTTTCTCTATCTCAAAACATTACGTTCACACCACACGCACGCACGCACGCACACACACACACACACACACAATAGGTCTGTATAAGATGAAAGCAGCGCACTAAATGCAACAGGCAGTAATTAAGACACGGTGTGCTGCGAGTGACGGTCCACAGTGAAGGCCTGTGTCCCTCAGGGGACGGACTGTGTTACGTCTCCCTGTGTAGCCTCTGCTGTGCTCCTGGTTGCCACGGTCACACATCCTTCATAGACAGCTGCTGGCCATCCTGGCGGTCCACTCTGAACTATGGATTTGGACAGCTAAAAAGAGGCTTACAGGGATTAGCACGCACGCGCACAAACACATGCACACACACACACACACACAGTAACTAGAGTGCACTTCACACACACACACACACACACACACACACTCTCTCTCTCTCTCTCTCTCACATACATATACATATATACATATAC
>JAODLL010005521.1:0-10492 GCA_026546735.1 Forbesichthys agassizii
ACAATATTTTCACATATATAAGAAGGAAAAAAACCATATAATACATACATACAATACATATATAAGAACAACTTTATTAGTTCATTAATTAGTTACTTCCCAACCTGACCCTGCCATTATTAACATCTAAATCTTCTTTGTTTAGGTGCACCAAGCCACCGCTGAAATCATTGGCCTTGGGTTTCCATGCTCTGGCAACACGTACACTTGGTAGGTTGTTTTTAATAAACTAAATTGTTATAATCAAGCCAAATGTGTTTTGGTCTTTATGAGCAAACCAGGGTCATCTCCAGATGGTCGACCTGACTATTGTTAGTGTGTTTTTGACCTTACAGCGGGAATCCCAGCACCTATATATTTTGGAGCAATCATTGACACCACGTGTCTGAAGTGGGGCCAGAAGAGATGTGGTGGCATAGGGGCATGTAGAATCTATAACACCGCTGCTTACAGGTAATAGTCATGCTAAAATGTGACCTACAGTACTACTGCTATCATACTAAATCAGTATTATAGCAGTATAAATGTTGTGCATTTCATTCTTTAAGGTTTAGGGTGTGCTGGAGTTGGAAAATGCTAACATCTGTCAAGCTGAAGCCTTTTTAATTAGTTATTTCCTAATGATACAGGACAGTAACAGTTTACAGTAGCGGTTTGGTTTGAACGTCCAGCAGCACATGCGTGTTTTGAATGTTCTTTGGCCTTCTCGCTACAGCTGACCACTCTTTGGAGTGTAGATTAAAAGTATAGTCCGCTATTGCAAGCTGAATGTAAGCTAATACACTTTTGGTCAAATTCACCAAATATCTCCTCTCATTTTGCTATTTTACCACCCTATGTGCGTGTTGGAAAAAAGAATCAGATACTTTACACAGCCCTTGCTCCGTAAATAGGTAAACATAAACATAAGTGGCAAACACCGCTCGTATCAACAAAGCTGTAGTGATACGCTTTGCTTCACAATACATTTTGATGTGTGAGGTAGCGCAGCAGAGGATCGCGGAGACGCTGTTTTGATTTGAGCTCGACATTAGCAAGAATGAATGACCCCTGTCTTTTAAAAGGCCACAGGTCAAATTCACCTGCGGGAAGCGAAGGAACTGGATGTCTAGGCATCAAAACATCACCGTGTGAGTTGTGTTTTAACGGACATCTCTCGCATCGCAGGATGGCGTACCTGGGCATGACCCTGAGCCTGCGCACCATCTCCTTTTTCGTATGCATTCCAGGCTTTATTCTCCTCGGGAGACACCTGAGGATGGAGGAAAGGCACGCCATGAACGGAACTCTGGCCAACGGAGAGACCGAGCTGGAGGCTCTCAGCAAGGATGAGTTCTTCAATGCTGACCAATCACAGCAAGCTCCAGATAGCAGCAGAGAGAGGGAGACACGGCTGTGACAGTTCTAGTTGGACTGATCCTGATGGATAATAACATGCGAGCGCACGCACGCACATACACACACACAGGAGATGTGCAGGGAATGACATGGTGTGTCTAATTAGTCCTATAAAGTATAGGTGTCTAATAATCCTATAAAGTATACAGTAGGTTCTATATTTGCTACATGGACCTAAGTATGTTTTGAGCATTTACAGTATAAAAAAAAAGAAGTGCAGTTTATGTTTTTGACATATTTTTGACGTATTATTTTAATGTATGTATTTTGCGTGGTGATTGTCGTCGTCTGATTAACGCTGAGATTGTGTCGATGTTTTACATCTTTGACTGTGGTCCAAGAGATCAGATTGTAATTGTAACTTAGAGCAAAATATTCTGAACACCAGCACTTAACAGTATAATGTTGATTTTTTTAACATCATTGTTAAAAGGTCTTATTCAGTCTAAATCCTAAACGTGCAACTGCTTACCACATTCAGAAAAAACCATAGGGGCAATCCAAGGAAAACATATAAGTTCCACTTAGAGGCTAAATAGTGCCTACACAGACTATAAAGGTGGAAGCATGTGATATCACTCACTGCAATATGAAGTCATTTTGAAATTACTAGTAGCTGTATATAATTCACTAAATAGCTTTTTTAGTGCCTCCATTGTGTGTAAATATTTTCAGTTTTACTCTCTTGTAATCGGCTGACTGATCTCCCGAGAGGTTAGAGGTCAAGGATGACTATTTAGGTCAGGACGTGTTTAAATGAACAGGCGTGCCTCAATCACGGAGTTACCTCTAAATGTAAATCATGTATGGCCTTTGTAGGCCTATTTTGATATTATCATGTTTTTCTTTACTGTTTTGTGTATATTTTTTTGCTGGCAATACTTCTGGAGGATCAATGATCATTCCATGCTAAGACACACTATTTTATAGTGAGTTAGCATGTCATAGCATTCACTGAATGTTCTTTTTAAATGTGACAGTAAAGGGTCACACTTGTCGTTTGACATGAAAGTTTAGTTCAGATCCAATCTACAAGATGGCAGGATCACATTGTTTTATAAAGTATAGAAAAATCTCAAGCATAATATGACTCACATTGTTGTTAATATTACTAACACTGGACCATAACACTGTCTTTGGATGCTGGCCTAAGTTGGACTGAATTTTGTCACGTCTCATTTCTTTTTGTGTTCAGTGGTTGGAACATACAGTATGTGTCCAAGGGCATGCAGAGATTAGCAGTTATTCCAGGTTTGATTTACATCAGTGTTGAATTTAACATAGTTTATTGTCTATCTGTGGGGAAATCAGGTATATAGCTCCTCTACACATATATATAAAATATATACCTTTTTGTGGTTCATATTTTTAAGAAAAACTTCTCAAACTATGTATTTCCGTTCTAATGTTCAGTGGTCAGTCTGTACTGTATTGTGAAAGTGTCATGTCAATGCAAATTTGCAGGCATTGCTCAAGGGTATTTATTGTGTGTATGAATATGTGTATTGCTGTGCCAAATATGAGCAAACTTATGGCTTTTTCTCAGGTTTTACTACAGTGGAGCTTCATTACAAAATTAGATTTTTGACAATAGCCTCTTTATTTTGTGAATAGAAGACCAGCATGATGAAGTGGCCACTGGTCGATAATTCAAGTCCTAACTATGTCACAAATATTTACACTTTTAAAAAACTGTTTATTTATTCTTCTTGATATATAATATTTTGGAATGAAACAATTGTGGTGAAATGCCCTTAATATACAGGTTAACATGGTACAAATTTCTCACTTGCGTCAAACAAATCTGAATGTACAGACTGATTATTTTTGTACAATTTTAGAGATAACCTTTAAATTGTAAAACAATAATAAAAGCTTTATCATTCAACTAAATGTTGATGTAGGGGACATTAGTAACTTCAAACACAAGTGTAATGTAGACAAGTAAAGCATTGTGTGTCTTTATTACACAAACTCTTCACCGTAAAGGCACTTTAGCCAGCCAAGAGCGGCAATGTGAGAACATTAAACATGTAACAACAAACATAAAGTGAAGCTAAAACATCTGCATGTAGAGGGAAAACATTAAACCCTACTTAAATTAATTAGGCTTATGACCATATTTGTTGACCTTTTACATCATAGCTGATTAAAGTAGATTAAACTGAAATTACTGTCTTAAAGAACATCTGAAATTAAGGATATTCTGTGTGAGTGAGTGTGTTAAATGCTATATTTGTGTGTGCCATTCAAGCAGACAATAAATTGACCAAAAAAAAAAAAAATCACCTGCTAAACATTCTTGCAATATAAAAAAGTAGCCAACATACAATATCACATGAAATAACATTCAAGTCAAGGCAGACATCTATGCCAAGAACAACCCGAGGCCAATCATGCACTGTGCAATACATCTGCATTTTATGTTTACGCTTTCCTACTCAATTGCCTTCAATTAAAAAGAAAAATGTTCCTGCCTCAGAGACACTGGGCACAAAGCACAAGACAATAACTAAAAGGACGAAATTCAGTTTTGTGGGATAAACATAAACTACAGGACCACCCACCATGTTGTATTCAATATATACTGATGTACTTTACTAACCAGCACATAATTTGAAATGCAAACATTTATGTATACCTCTAATGCATTATTTCGTTATGTAATACTGTCTAATGTAAATAGTGCTGTTAAGCACTGTTCCCCATCACTGACTAACTATATAATCGTGTAAAATTAAGTGTTTAAAAAAAAAAAAAAGGTCCAAAGTCTAGTGCTGGAGGAACCTTATTTGGTGCCATGCATAGTAACCCAGAATATAATAGGTTGATTGAAATGCCATAGTGGTGGTGTATTGTATTGTGTTGTGCATATGTCTCCACTCCTGACTCGACTTAACTAGTTGTCCTTTTTCTCACCACTTTGTTGACTTTCCTGTGGACAGAGAATCAGAACGGTATGTTAAATGTAAAAAGTATTTTCGTATTATTTTCTTCTTCTCAAGGGCCGTTCAGGTCAAACGCGCAAAAAGCTGCGCTCTCAACAAGGTAAGGCGCAAAACTACTTTTCTTAACGTCTGTGTCGCCAGGGAGCGCGCAGAAGGGGGCGTGGTTTTATCTGTTTAGCTAGCGCTTTTGATTTGCTAGGAGATAACGGAATCTGACAATGGATCATTTGCAACCTGTTTGCAACTTGCAACTGGTTTTGAGCTGAGAGAAGGAAAATGCAGCTAAAAAAATGTAGCTAACTCCAGCAGGCAATACAATATTTCATATCTAGCCTATAACATTAATGAAACATAGCCTAGTAAATTCCCATATTTGTTATAGAACCAGGACGTTCTATCTCGCGGTATTCAGATCATAACTGCAATCAATTTCTCCTCTCCGGTTGTCACAACAGGCTATCCTGCACCTACCCCACATTGCGCTGTCAGAGTTGCCACTTGAGCAGCGTGCAAAAGTTTATTGTGGGTGAACTACCTGCGCGTCGTGACCAGCAGCTCTGCGCAGCGCCTCCAAGTCTGTCCGCGCAGCATGCTCCTCGTTAACGCGTTTAATCTGAACAGCCCTTTACGCAATATAACATTAATAAAAAAGGTGGAGTCGCGGATTCTGGAGAAAGACTTCATATTTGAACACCTCTCCCTTCAATGTCATAGGGTGCTCCCTCAGAATATTGCCACGGTGATGGCGTTGTGTGCCAGGGCTGTGTAGAAATACCAGATTGTTTCAGCGCACACAAAAAGGGCAGCTAGCTTCACTGAATTTGGCAGAATGTGTATTATCTTACAATCCCTGACTCCATCTTTAAAAATAATATTTGTCAAATGTATAGTAAGCCTGCTGACGTCAGTGGGCAGTGTATTCCTTTAAAATTAAAAATAAATGCTGTCCAAACTCGTGACTTGCAGCAGCAACATTTAGACGTATCTGCAGGCAAGCTTAAGAAGAGCGGAACCAAAGACTTCCCACTATAGGTGTCAAGTGAGGCTGACCTGCAGCTGCTGATGTTCCTTCAACAGTCGGTCATACTCTTTGGTGAGACCCTCAGTCTGTTTCTTCATGCCCTCCCCTTCAGCCTGGGACTTTCTCAGAGCTGCAGAGGAAACAAAGCGTATTTCAACCGTGCTTCAGTTTAAATTAAAACCAAGCAGTTGGGTGATTTCTTCCATCCAACCATAAAATACAAATAAATAAAGTGAATAAGAGCCATGACTGACATGGTAGTTCTCCAGAGCAAATCCACACTAGTGGAAGATTAACAGCTGATGTTATTTCTGTCATAACCGACAGAATTTTGTATGTCCGAATGAAGTCTTTCCAATTGACGATTTCGAATTACCTGAAGGAAGTAATCGCGTTTAACCGCTTACATGGTAGAATTCTTCTTTCAATCGTGTTATGGAACGGGTTTTATTAACTCTGTTCTTCAGAATGCAATTTCAATCGTGTTGGCTGTTCCTCTTCCGATCGTGGTGTTTATAATATGGAGCATTTTCTTTCGGGTTAGGCACTTAGTATTCTTCTGATTGGAATCGGGCTATGTAAACATAGCTAATCTGTTCGCAATTCAACATTTAAGACTGCTTTCATTGCAAATATAGGCAAAGCTGAACCTAAACTAAACTATTTTCATCCACATTCCAATTATCAAAAACCAATTCTACAGTATATTAGGCACACCATCTCGTCCCTATTAGCAAATGTGCAAGGCATGTGAAGGGAAGCTGAACAAACAGTTTAAGCTGGTGCACATACAATCTTCAGAGGTTTTCAGCTGCTGTTCAAGTTGCTCCACCTCTTGCTTCAAAAGCTCCACGTCTTCTGCAGTAGTCTCACCCCGCTTCTCTTCCATCAGAGTCTACAACACAACAACCACGTTTACACCAAAACAGCTACAAGGCCATTATCAATGACCTTGCTCGGGTGGATCGGTAAACCCGGGGAAAACTTCAGCATTCAAAGTGCCTCGTACAATAAATGATACGGGATCTATTTAACCAAACACAACAGCCAGTCAGTCTGCCAGTACAGATAATGGTGTGGTATGGGATAATCCTGGAAGCACACCTTTTTAAGCAGCTCATTGTCCTCCATGTATCTCTTGGCAGTCTCGCTGGCACCCTGGGCCTGTATCTGCAGGGCAGCAGTGGTGCTAGACACATCTGCCAGCTGAATGATCAGTGTGATCATTCGCCTCATGACCCTGCAGAAACATGGATGTGTCGCCTGAGTCACATGCGGATGCGGATAGATAAAAACAATAATAAAATAAAGATCTGCAGGTGGGATTATTGCTGCGTTCACATGGAACACGGCACACAGGACATCATGTTAGTGGACGAGAGGAAGACGGCAAAATCAGTTGTGGCGAACGTTCGTGGTGAACAATGTTTGCTTTGAACTTGAATTTTTTCTGTAAACATTACAAAATTAGTAGATTCAAACTGTCACCCTTCCTCCAGCGTAAATGTGTGTTCGCCAAGAATTAACTCCTCAATTGTCTTATGTTCACGGAGAACTCAAAGCAAACATGACTCCTCCCTCTCTCTCCCCCCCTCTCTCTCTCGCTCGCTCTCTCTCTCTCAGACGAGCACAAGAGCAGTGCAACATGGCTTTACTCTCTTATGTTAGCAACTTGCGTGTAAATACACTATTATCGCGGCTGATGATAACTCGATAGAGTAATTATCGTGACAGGCTTAAACCTGACCAATAAGACCCTCCCCAATTGGTCCTATAAGCCCCCCCGCCCCTATTGGTTCTATGAATCTTGCTTGTTAATCAATGTTCCCACACAGCATATTTGTCATCAACACTTCACAATGACTGATGTAATAAAAGGGGAGTAGAGTTTTGGGTTGTTCATTTTATAATTCTGTGTGTTTTTTTAACTAGCTCTAGTTGCAACTCTTACGTTTTACACCTACTTACAGCAGCTTGGCATGGTCATGTCACGTCAACTTTATTTAATAGCCCTTAATCACATTGCAGTCTCAAAGGGCTGTACAGCCTATATTTCACATGGAAACAAACAATACCCATAAACTTAACATACATAAAACATTTCACCAAAACACAATTGTAACAGATGGATGCCTAATATAACCACGTTAAAACTAGTTAAAGTAATTACTCATCTCGCGAGGCCCCAAAATCCTACAGCCACCCACTGGGCGATCCAGCTACAAGCTATATATTAGTGTGTATGTATGTGTATGTATGTATGTGTATGTATGTATATATATATGTATATATATATATATATATATATATATATACACACACACATATACACACACACACATATACACACAAATTATATTACACTACCAAGCATATTAATATGATCGGGAACTAGTGACTCACAGCCAGAGGAAGACAGAGAAACCAGATATGTAGAGGTTCCTCTGGGCCCTAAAGAGCTTCATGTGCAGGTGATCAAACACATTGGGGTGAAGCTTTGCATCTTTCCCGTGTTCTGGAGAGGAATATTTCCTCACTTCTCGCACAGCGTCTGAAGGGACAGACCACAATAAAAGGTTCTCTGGGTTAGTGTGCATCACAGCTTTAACCTACAGCTATATACAGTATTACTATGCGGTAGTAGACTTCAAACTGTATTATAACCATATTTATGTGGCTTCTGGGGCCGATTGTTTTTTCTTATACATAAAGGTGTGTTGCGAGTTTGGAAAATAACATAAGAATGAATTAATAATAATAATAATAATAATGTATTATTACATTGTATGCACACTAAGAGAAGCATTTCCAACATATCTGAATTAACAATTTGACAGAACATAATTAACGTCACTGTCCTAGTTAGCGGACATTAAATCAAGTGTGTAATTATGACAGCACTTGGATGAAACCATCCCCCTGAAGAAGACCACGCTTGGTCTTTTCCAACCTAGCGGTACCATTGAGAATCACTTACATGCTATATAGCAAAATGTAAACGTACCAATAAACAGAACAACAAGAACAACGATCATGGTGAGAAACACTCTGTTCCATAAGGTAGCTACTTTGCTCCAAATTCTTAGTTGGAATATGCTCTGCCATCTGAAACAAAAACACATAGCAGAAAAACATTACTGAAACATAATCGTATTTAAACATCACTAAATCATAATATAAAAACAAGTATTTCTCTTGGGTTTTATTGAGAGGCTGGGACATTAAGACTTAATTAGAACAAGACAAAGCAAAAAAGACGCACCAAGGTCCATACATTTTTAGTCATGACAACTTACTGTACCTTTTGGCAGAAATAAAGGGTACACAAAGGATTAGAAGAATAGCTATCTCCACATAGAGAAACAGAGCCACTGCAGTCCACTGCAATGTCATTTCAAGCTTCGAAAGAAAAGTACACGTAGGTGTAAGTTAGTTTCAATGACATAGATGTTAATTCAGCAGATGCTAGTTTACTATAATTGACGCACCAGCCAACAGCTCAACTCAATTTCTCGCGGCGAAACAAAAGAGATGAGGACGGCCTGACGTATTATCTTGTTTTACTTTGTAGAATCAAAGGCATGTTAATCCCGTTACAAAAGTTCAGAATGGTTTCTATACATCACGAGAACCTGATCAAATGTAGCAGTAGAGTTACCGTACTGGTTAATCAATGCAATATAAGGTAATTCATTGTTGACCAAATGCCATGATGTTTATCTTTGCTATGCTGATTTCCGCAGTGTAGCGTTGATTCCATTACTATTACAGTACGGTAACGGTGCCACCGTCACACATTAACACATTCATGTTAATATCGACAATTACACGTAGTACTTAACTTACCGGCTCAAAATAAGTTGAATAAATGTATATCTCAAATATATATACAAATTCCACCCCCACACACACTACAACTCAAAAGTTGCTTAGTTACGATGCACATCCTGTTTCCTGCAGTGAGTGGTGCTTGGACCAATCAAAAACAATGTTGGGCTTAACTGTATTTGTGGTACCACAGTGCCACCTACTGTATGTTATCTTAATAATTCAGATGCTTATATATTTTGACCGAGATTTAACTGTAAATGTACTAAACAAGTAAAGTATTAAAAGTACTTGTTTTTGTTAAATCCATGCAGGCTTTGGGTTTGACATAATGTTTAAATTAAATTAAATGTTTATTTTTGTTATGTTACCTGTATTAATGTATGTAGTCTTATATTCTGGGATTACAGTTTAATTATCTGTCCATCTTTAACTTAATATAAATTATTGAACTGTCATACAACAATGAACAATAACAGCCTAATATAATGTAGCTCATTAGCTTTTTTTTTACTTTATCCTGTTCCATAAATTAACAGGCAGTAAGAATGTTGTAATTAATTATGTGAGAAATATTGTAGGAAACAATGAACATACAGAATTATTTCATAATACAGAAAGTAATTTGTGTTGTATTATATTATATGTTTCTCAAGGAATTGTTAAGGGTCATCAAATAAAAAACATTATTTAAGAAATTTTGGGTACTTATTAAATCACAAAAGGTGAATCTGTTTAAAACGTATCATTTAACATTATCTATATTCAAGATTCATTATTTAATCTAAAAATGTACTTGTTTATATAAGATATGGTCATGAATAGACAACTGGTATTAAATGTTCACACTGTATATGTTCAATTACGCATATCGGTATTTCACAAATTGCTTTGAATTGGCTCACAATAAAATGAGTGAAAACATAAAACATTTAGACCTTTCAGAAAGTCAGAAAAACTGCATTTTGAAAATGGCATTAGCATTCAATAATCAAATAACACTAACATATTTAAACACTAACACAATAAAATGCTTAGAACAGATTATATAACATTATCAGAAGGACTTGAACTGCTTTTAAGATAATATGATTAGCCAATGAGAAAATAGAACGGGCATGACTTTCACCATTAGTTTGAAATATTGATAGCCAGACATTGAGAGATGGCTGCCTCTGCATGTACCTATAATGTGCCACAGTGTTGGGCAACTAGTTACTGTAATATATATATATATATATATATATATATATATATATATATATTTTTTTTTTTTTTTTTTTTTTTGTATGTAACT
>JAODLL010005525.1:8997-31497 GCA_026546735.1 Forbesichthys agassizii
CATTAACGCGCTAACACCAGAGTTATTTAGCATTAGCATTAACGCGCTAACACCAGAGCCATTTAGCATTAGCATTAGCAGGCTAACACCAGAGTTATTTAGCATTAGCATTAACGCGCTAACACCAGAGTTATTTAGCATTAGCATTAACGCGCTAACACCAGAGCCATTTAGCATTAGCATTAACGCGCTAACACCAAAGTTATTTAGCATTAGCATTAACGCGCTAACACCAGAGCCATTTAGCATTAGCATTAACGCGCTAACACCAGAGCCTTCTGCAGAATGCTCAGCACCCAGACACACCAAAGGAGAGGTGAAAAGTGCCAGGCTGCTGCTGATAAGACAATAATGGTCCTGGATTTATGTACCGGCTGTAATAATGTTATTGCACAATTATGCTACTGTGCCATTATAATATCTCGTGCCATTTTCAACTCAACACGTAATCACTTAGTTATTATATTATGTTAAGTTATGGTATGTTATATTGTACAGAATGTATTGCTATTTCAGATGTATACATTGTTTTATAAACTGCTGCAGGTGGATGAAGGCTGCACATTCATGTGTTACCGGTTCTGTCTTCAATTAGAGAGGCCTAATGCGTCATGCAGTGGTGTGCCATGATTTGTTCTCGTGCTCCACAGATCCACGATGACATCCACTGGCGTAAGATACATTTAAACGCACCTCAAGTATTTACACTCCCTTTATAAGATGGCAAAAGGCTCTTAGGAAAGAGCGATGTGTAATTACATAACACACCACTGAAGCCAGCAAACAAGAACCCAACTGTCACTTTCTGCATTGTCTGATCCAGAATGCTCCAGATGATGATAAAACATGGAGCTAGGTTAATGTTTTCCCTATGGAATGAGGGGAAACAATGGAAAGAACTGATCTTTAATTCATCGCATGTGTTTACTGTAAGCTAATAGCCCTACAGGAGATTGTGTAGGACTATGATCACATAGTCCTGTGACTTACTGGTCACAGCAACATGGCGGTTAGCTTTGCCTTCGTCGATAACATCCATGACCTCATCAGGGCTGGAGACAAAACGCTCAGTACATCCCTACAGAGGAGAGGAGAGGAGCGGAGAGGAATGAAATAATGAAATCACAGGCGTACAGGTGTTGAGCTATATTAAACAGTGCTTGAACAAACAAACCTTGACATACGGGACTCTATTTTTGTCTTCATGGACGGCAAGGTTGGTCTTTGTGACTGTAAAGAACAGGTAAAGGGATGAGTCACCTGTTTGAAAAGGTACTGAAGACAGAACACAGGCTGAAAGCAAGGAGCCGTTTGGGCACTAACCATCCAGAAGGTCACGTATTTTGTCCATGTAGATTTCAAAGTATGACACCTGTTAACAGACAGAGACGCTAGCGTTAGCCTTTTACACATAACTGTAAAAACAGGGGTCAGGGGTCAGGGATGCCAACAAAGAGCCATGGTCAAGGTCACCTTGATGTGGAACTCCAGGTTCTCGTCCATGGCGAAGATGTGGTTGAAGATGTCCTCGGCAATCCTCGGGATGATTCCCATTTGGTGGGGGTCATGCAGCTTGCCCTGCAACAGGATGACAATGGTACAGTGGCGGCCCCTCTGGTCACAACAGGGAACTACATGGATTACTTTTGAGAGCTGTCACGTTTGTTTTGGATTTTCAGCACATGATTTAATTTATTATAGCTCTGTGCATGCTGGCATCTGTTACCTGTTACCATACAGACGGAGCGTTTAACTCCCGCCCACGCAGGGGAAGAAAACATTCCATAGCTCTCCATTGACTTTACCTTGAGTTAAGATAAGTTAACAGCATTTCTGACTTATCCAACAAACTGAAACCTTCCTAAAAGCTGTGTGACAGCAACAGAACTTAGTTCTGGGCTCTTTACCTTGTGAGCAGACTGTCACACAACAGCTTTTAGGAAGGTTTCAGTTTTTTGGATAAGTCTGAAATGCTGTTTTTTTGTGTAGCTTAGCTTAACACAATGCAAAGTCAATGTAGAGCTGAGAAAACCCTCCCCTTCCTGGTGGGCGTGGTTTTCAGACTATGCTGCGTTGCACAATGTCTCTATAGTAACTGTATTCTGGATGGATATTCCATAATACATCACCTCCTGTTTCACAGGCCCGTACTAGACGGTACACGATCTTAATTCAAGGGCTGATTATTTAACAGCAACAGATATTATAAGGTACCTTACTTAATACCTTACCAGTACAAGTATATTATGGGGCTTTAAATTATTGAGGAAATTGAGTGGTTGAGCATGCCGCAACCACACCTGCTCCCTGCAACTCAAATGTAATTTTGAGTCGTTCTAAGGAGGTCGGCTTAGTAGAACAACGTGTGTGAGATACACTACCTCCATGGTGTGCGTCTTCCCAGAGGCAGTCTGTCCGTATGCGAAGATAGTGCCATTGTATCCACCCAGGACATCTGCACACGCACACACACACAATAATCACCATCTTATATCTTCATGGAGGCATGTCATGTACCCACACATGGCATGTGATTGTCGTAAGCAAAATGACCTCAAACGATAACAGAAAGTATGATGACATGGTCTGAGGTCATTGTGCTACCCTGGCATCTACACCCCTATCACAATCCATCACAAAAGACATCCAGAAGCTCCTGATTATGAGACAGAAGGTGCAGGTGTTCCATGTGTATTCTCCATCAGCCGAATGTTAGCTGCTCTCAAAGAGAATGGAATTCAACAGGAAGGGCTCAATGAATTCAATTTTCCGCATTTTGATTTTTGGAAGGGGGGGGCTTTTCACCCTTTATGCAGACCTGAAAGACCCAGCGTTCCATGCAATAAACTGAGGAAGGTCCACAGATGTCCCCATAATATTGCCCATTATTTATCTCTGGGAGCGTTAATGGGTATTTTGAGTATATAACATTAATTCCCAAGTGAACTGTTTTGTGGTAAAGTGACTTTGTTTCAGGCCATGCGTGGTAGATGTATCTGTCTGGGCACTGCTTACGTAAGCCTCCACAGCAAAATGCCATTGGTGACACGCCCACTTATGAGGCCAGAGGCGTTCCATATTTGCTTCCATTGAAATGCAATACAATGCTTCATCTATGCTAGTATTCCAATATCTTTGCTGCTATTGAAGCCTACCCACCCTTGACGATCTGCTTGGCACAAGTGTTGTACACCTGCTCCTGAGTGGTGTTGGTCGGGAACACACGATCAAATACATAGGACTTCCCCTGTAACCACAGAATCAAGAGCACAGCATTAGCACACACACACACACACACACACACAGAGAGAAACAGACAGCCCTGCGATCAGACGAGACCAGATCAGTGGTAATTACACGGGTCAGTAAACAGAACAGACTAACACTGAACCACACTGTCTGTATTAAATCTGCCACAGCAGCTCCTTGTACCCAGACATGCAGTAGAAACGATTCGACGTCAAGTTAATATAAACAGCATCAGAACTACAACATGAAGACATGCAGGCTCTCTGACTTGGACTTCAGTGGCATGAGACAAATCTGTGAAAAAATCTGTGCACACATATGTACTCATAGCTTCCTGTCTTCATTCATACAACATTTGCAGTTATTTTTCTACAACTAACCATTTCCATGGTTAGTTTTTGTTCATGGCATTGTTTTGTCACAAAACAACACAAAATGCCTACATGTCAAGAAAGAAACATCAGACAATACTTGTATTTCAAATACATATAAATATCATATACTACTGCATTGTATCATTGTGACCATCGCCAGCAGGTTTATGTGCAGTAAACAAGTACCATTATCGACCTTACTGTATGTAGAAGACGTGTTATGGAAACTTTATAGCTGTATCTATCCCGTAAACTATACCCTCAGGTGATGTACACTTACAACCTTACGGGAGAACTGATGACATCGATAAAAGTGCATCTCCCATTCCAAATGTATCAGCAGATCAGATACAAAATTATTATGAAAAATACTTTGACGTTTCCAAGATTCAAGGTAGCTTGAATGTAATAAATACTTAAAAGACCCTGTTGTTACTCCCTAGTAGAGACAGAATGAATATGGATGGAAACATATGGGAGGGGGAAGAAAGAGAGGGTATTAAGAGAGGGTATGAAGAGAGACGGAAGCAGAGAGATATATAGAAAAACAATAAAAGGAGAGAGAGAGAGAGAGAGAGAGAGAGAGAGAGAGAGAGAGAGAGAGAGAGAGAGAGAGATGACAGGAGGAAGCAGGTTGGTCAGTTACACTGGTTGGTTCCTGGCTCTGGGGAGTGAGTGTAATTCTAGCAGTATGGGGGGTGTAAGAGTAGTGGACAGCATTATTAGTCATCCTTCTACTGCTGACTACAACTAACCAAATGTTTTCCCAAAAGATGCATACATACTATATTTAATATAATAATAGACGAGGCTAAACAAGGTTTCGTTAAGAATTAAATTCGTCCTGATTTGAGTTTGTTTTCATTGATTCCTCATCAGAAAGGATTTCACCAACACAAGGTATATAGCCTACTCTGCTGTATGGGATCAATTTGTGATTGGTGAGAATACTTAAACATGTAAACAACAACATTATGAGGCATACTGACGCCTAATTGATGCAATAAATGCAAACAAAACGTGAACGCGCTCACACGCACACCCACACGTATTCTTATGCGGTGGGACATGTGACATCATCAAGGTAGGTAACACCCTGTTTTGTTGACCACTTGCCTGCCCTGAAGTTAAATCCCACCATCCCAATTTAATGGAGGCGGGTTTAATTTATTGTTTATAGTGATCAATAATAGACTACATCGTTGCTCTTTTGGTCAACAAAAATATGAAAGTACAAGCTCACAACACGGATAGCCTATCAATAGAATAGAACATCATGAAATAGTGTTATCTTAGGCTACCAAACGTTTTGTATCTGTATACAGCCTGCTGTTTATGGAGCAAACCAGGGTTAGCCGAGAAGGCCATAAGAGCAGACAAATATCATTCATAGTCAAAACAGGCCCAAGTCAGCTGATACTGCATAGCCTGTACATTATGCTGTATCATGGATGACAAGTAGCCAACATATTAGAAAGCAAATAGCACACTCTAACATAAAGGCTACGTCGATCATTTTCTTGACTTCTTCAGAAAGCCGTGATATGGACAGATGGAGATGATAATTTATTAAAGAGGGCCTGTATTAAAACAAAGCGTCCTTAGTCCTTACCCCCACCACGACAGTGTCGTCTGCTTGAAATTTGGGGAGAAATAGGTCTCCGCGTAAGATCTCCGACTGATTCAGGGGGCGAAAGCGACACAGCACTTTTATGTTGCATTCTGTGGTAGCGTCGGCCATTGCGCAAATTCAGTAGTAAGCCTATAGGGCTTCTCTGTGGAGGACGAACCACTTGGCAGGCCTAGTCGAACGTAAAACTAGTGATGGAGATGGAGTGATGCTGCGAGACACCTCCTCCCTATTCCAATGACTTCGACAGCGGGATACGGTTGCCGGTTGAAATCAAGATAAAACAGACCTTCTTTCCGCTCGTTATTGCTCGATCGCTGAAAAATAGAAGCTTTTGCGCATATGAATGAATTCTTGTCGCAGCTTGGCGGACTCGCGAGATGAAATCTGAGATAAAAAAATCTTAATAGAACGCTACATAATTAAATATCGGACTATTGTGGTGTTCGATTGCTTGTCGGTTGTTACTCCTGCAAAGCCTCGCCCTTTGAGTCGATGTGTTATTTTTCTCCGGTTGGCGAGCGTAGTCTGACCGGGTGAAGGTGAGATGCTGCGCCAGCAAGCTTCGGATGAATCAGGGTTTCTAACGGCCTGCTTGCTCGACAGCTGCGCCCCCTGTCTGCGGCTCGGATAAGGGCGTGGTCTGCTACCATCGCACCTCACCTCGCCTCAGCACCAAGGATGTGTTGGAAACTGCGTCACCACAGCAGGCCACATTGGCTGCTGAGGGATTTTGTTTAATGTAACATTTGCTTGCTCATACCGTAAGGTAATTACATACAGACACAGGCCAGTATGAAGATCTAGTGACTGTCCAGGCCAGTATGAAGATCTAGTGACTGGCCATATATCCTAGCCAAAATTAACAGTGGTGACTCATCAGCTCCTCCCACTTACGTGAACATAAAGAACTACGATTGAGGTCCAGTGAAAATGCCAATGATCAGGGAATGTTCAGGAGCTCCATCATGTCATATCAGCAATTACGTCATAGCCACAACCCTCCCTAACAGTAAACATACCCTTTAATCAATAAGTAGGCTACAACACAAACGTGGTTTTCTGTAAATAGTTTAATATTAAATAAAAAAAAGACTCCGATATAAAAAGAAAGCTACAGTCCACAATTTAATCTCAGTCTTGTTTTAAACGTAAGTATTGAAAGCATGGGGTAGAATGAGAAAAATACTTAATTACAATTCCCAAAAAAATTCACAATTTTTCGTTTTTCTTTCTCTAACAATATAAAATCAAAATAAAACACATTAACTGTACATATGTACAAATATCTAAGTGTAGAAATTGCATAATCTGCTTTCTTTTTCCACTTTTAATTGTTTTTTGTATTTTTCTTCTTTTAAATACAGCTAGAGGTGGCAGAGGTCTCAGGCAGGGCAGTGTTTACGAGACAGACCCAAAGATGATAGTCAGGACGCTGCGTTTTCCAGAGTTCCCACACAGCCACACCACTCCACCTTAAATATCTTGACTGGATCTGAAGGGATTTGGTCGCATACAACTGGCGAGACAGTGAGGGTAAAGGGTGACTATTAAAAACAGGCTATAATACTATATAGCGGTAAGAGCATTTTCACAAGGACGGTCCGTGTAATGGTGTTAGGTTAAACCCCTCAGGACCAAGCAATTATTTTGTGTGTGTTTTTGGTGTAATTCAGAAACTTTTCAAGTCCTAGGATTAATATTGTTTTTCTATACTCATCAGACCCCATCGGCCCGGGCGTGTGCTTATAAATATCTTCACACAACGTAACCCTGAATATTATTTTGTAACAGATGTAAAAAAAAAATATATAACTGGACAAGATATATAACCCTATGCATTACAGGCAAACAAAACATAGTGATTTTTTGTTTTGTTGTGAGAACAGGCTACTTCCAAACTGAAAAATACCCATTAGGTAATTTCATATTATCTATCAACATTTTCATAAATTCCAAGACCCCATCTTAGAAAATGAACCTTTGTGTCTCACAAACAAGACCTTGACTGTGTCTCACTTGATTACATTACAGGTTTTGCTTAAGCATGAGTGGAGTTAGACAATAAAACATACAGAACAATTATAACACACATGCACACACACAGACTCGCTCACTGTCAACAGAGAGCGAGCATAGTGTCATTCAAGTAGACAGGCTTATCCTGGCTCACAGTAAACACACTGATGAGAAGCTAACAAAAAATAGTACAAGTTCTGCCCAATTGTATGTTTGCGGCTGACATCAACCATTAGTTAACAACAGATCTCTGAATATACAGCCGTCCCTCCCCGTGGGGACTAGACCGAGGAGGAAAACAGGCATCCACAGAATTTCTCTGTTCCATGTCAGGGTTTTGAAACATTATTATTATTATTATTAATATTATTATGAATCAACGTTAACATTATGAATTTCAAGCTAGATTTCTCCTATGGTTCCTTTTTTTTTTTGCGAGCGTCTCTTTCGTAGTGGTTGCCATGCAGCAACAGTTGACATGACAACGTAACATTATTAGTGCAGTTGGAAGGGGAGCAAATCTGGTGGGCGGCGGAGAACGCCAGCTGATACAGCGCGTCCTCACTGTCTCTGTGACCGGGCCCCACGACGCCTCCGGCCCCGGCCTGCCCGCTCAGGCTTCAGCAGGACTGTCTGGAACACGCACAGGCGCATAAATGCACGCACACACACACGCGCACACACACGCGCACACACAGCTTTAGAGCACGGATGGGGCACACAAGGCTGACATTCTAGCCCATAGATAGCCTGTAGCTAACCCGGCAGCTAGCCCTGCAGCTAACCCGGCAGCTAGCCTGCCAAACTGCACCAGTACCCGCCTTCTTGACAAGCAAAGTATTTTGATTGACATGCACTTGCAATAATGAAAACTAAACAACAGGACTCTGGCTTTTAACAGGTCTTGTAAATCTGTAAAACTAAGCTACGGTTACTGAATAAAAGGTTTATATCTAAATGAGTAAATAAAAGGACTGCGCTTAGTAGTTCATACTTGTAGTGACAATGTAAATAGACAGCATTACTTCTCAAAAGTCAGAAAATCCTGTGTCGAGCAAACAGATGCAGTCACTAGCCTGTAGCTAGCCCAGTTGCTATCCCCACAGCTAGTCTGTAGCTAACCTCTAGCTAGCCCAGTTGCTATCACCCCTACAGCTAGCCTTATAGCTGGCTTGTAGCTAGCCCCGCGGCAAGTCTGTAGCTAGCTCTATAGCTAGGTTATAGCTAGCTCTATAGCTGGCCTGTAGCTAGCTCTATAGCTGGCCTGGAGCTAGCCTGTAGCTAACATGTAGCTAGCTCTATAGCTGGCCTGTAGCTAGCATGTAGCTAGCTCTATAGCTGGCCTGTAGCTAGCTCTATAGCTGGCCTGTAGCAAGCTCAATAACTGGCCTTTAGCTAGCTCTATAGCTGGCCTGTAGCTAGCCTGTCGCTAGCTCTATAACTGGCCTGTAGCTAGCCTGTAGCTAACATGTAGCTAGCTCTATAGCTGGCCTGTAGCTAGCCTGTAGCTAACATGTAGCTAGCTCTATAGCTGGCCTGTAGCTAGCCTGTAGCTAGCTCTATAACTGGCCTGTAGCTAGCTCTATAGCTGGCCTGTACCTAGCTCTATAGCTGGCCTGTAGCTAGCTCAATAACTGGCCTGTAGCTAGCTCTATAGCTGTCCTGTAGCTAGCCTGTAGCTAGCTCTATAGCTGGCCTGTAGCTAGCCTGTAGCTAACATGTAGCTAGCTCTATAGCTGGACTGTAGCTAGCTCTATAGCTGGCCTGTAGCTAGCTCAATAACTGGCCTGTAGCTAGCTCTATAGCTGGCCTGTAGCTAGCTCTATAGCTGGCCTGTAGCTAGCTCTGTAGCTGGCCTGTAGCTAGCTCTGTAGCTAATATGTAGCTAACTCTATAGCTGGCCTGTAGCTAGCTCTATAGCTGGCCAGTAGCTAGCTCTGTAGCTGGCCAGTAGCTAGCTCTGTAGCTGGCCTGTAGCTAGCCTGTAGCTGGCCTGTAGCTAGCTCTATAGCTGGCCTGTAGCTAGCTCTATAGCTGGCCTGTAGCTAGCTCTATAGCTGGCCTGTAGCTAGCCTGTAGCTGGCCTGGTTCAACTCTCAGTAGTCCCCCCGTCCACCTCTCCGACCTGTACTCAGATAGACAGACCAGAACGGCACAATAGTCTTACCGTAGGCTTGGTTTCCTCTAGTGCTGTGGTGTCCATGTCTCTGAAGTCTTCTAGCACCTTCTGTAGCCTGGCAAACAAAGAATCAGTGGGTTTCAATATGCTAATGAAAATACACAGTATATACGTACACAAGCCCACTGACATGGGGAAGAGGGGGGGGGGGGGGGTAAGGTATGCTATCTCTGGGCCCTGGGTTAAGGGGGGCCAATTATAAATATTGGTCAAATATTGGTCCATATATTGTAAAACATGGTTTGGTCTGTCAATGGTAATGTAAAGACTCGCTGCAGTACCCAATCTGGCCACAGATTTCAATTTGACAGATGTGTGGTGCTGTGGAGCTTCTGTGGGCAGAGATGTTCTCTGTACAGTAACCTACTTCTTGTACTAGAAGCGAGCAGATAACAAGATGATTGCAAGGTGAAACTTAAAATGTTCATTTAGATGTTAATCATTTAGCAGATGCTTTTGTCCAAAGCTTTTGTCAACAGATGAACAGGGCATTTAAGACCATCTCGTCCCCGAGCCAGAGCAAAATACACACATATACTGAACATACACACCGAAATATAAACATGTATTAAATAGAGACTATATAGTATATTTAAGGTGTGCGTGTCTATACATCAGCCTGCCTAACAACAGTTGCACAGGTTTACAAAGCTGAAACAGTGATATCACTTTGATTATAACCATCTAACTATAGACAGTATTAACGGAGGCACTTAGATCATCCTCCATCGGATATTATACGCGCATAGAACTATGTAATAACGCGGCAACTACTGACGTGAAAAGCACACATTGTGAACAAGCTTACGTTTGTTTTCTTTTTCTCCCTCTCCTGCCTCCCACAGCTGCTCCAACCTGGTCCTACGGCAGTGAGAGTTACATTACAAACAGCATACAACAGGCATGACACAGGGCTGGGCGATAAACCAGAATTTTTTTCAAAAAAGCTCATATTAGAAAATATCGTTTATATTGATAGTTATATTATTCGTTCATTCATGACTTTTAGGGGCGGAGACACCAGAGAAAGCTCACGTGTCAATTAACGTTGCTAAAAATAAAAAAATGTCAAATTTCCGTCGGGTTTCCTGTTTTTTCTTTATGCCTGAAGGATTTAGCCCACTTCATAGAAAATACCGATATATATATCATGTGATATATATACCTGGCAAGGCCCTAGCATGACATAACAGTCAGAAAACCCTCTCTATTCTGTCTTTTCCCGCCCTTTCAGCATCTCGTCCACAAGGATGATGACATCATCTGTTTGACTTGCACATACTGACGCAGCACTCTTTTGTTGTTAACATGTATATAAAAATGTAATTAAAATAATGAGTAATGATCCCAGATGAGCTGTTCCACACCAAGTGCAATGACCTGCTGTGCTGTTCAGCTAATATTTAATCAGTAATCTCTCCATTAAAATATTGGTGTAGCCAATAGGAGTCAATTAAATAATTAACAAATTAAACATCCCCATGTTGGGATGAGTTTTCAGAACGCAGGTACTGTAACTGATGGCATTTAGTAGTCTAGTGGTCTGGGCTGGAGTTCCAGGGTTGGCCTGACTGTAAGATGCATAAGCTCCCACATGCTCCATTTTTAATTCTTGGATAAAACCATCTGCTAAATTATTCGATTGTAAATATGTTTTTTTTTTGTAGCTTGCCAAAAAGGATCCCTTTCCTGCCATATAAGGATCTCTTGCTTAGAGTAGCTTTCCAAATAAGGATATCGGTCGTATCAGCGAGCAGCAAGACTACCTCACAGCAGTAACAATGACTGACATCTTATGTCCATGGTTTTCGTCAGTTTGCCACAGAAGAAATTGGCTGCATAAATGTCTTTACTGTTGATTGTGGGTAAATCTAATGATCACTCTGTGTCGTCTGTCATCAGTGAAAACACGTTAGATCAGCCTACTCAACGTGCAAGCAGGGCATCGTAGCGATCAATCACACATTCTTAATTTGCATTTACCAGACTAACATTAGCCTGCCAACTAAAAGCCAGTTCTTGCATTCCTAAAAAGGCAGTAGGTCTGTATTGTACATGTAGTGTCAACCCGAAATATTTGGCGCATGTTTTCCTTCTTACCTTCATATTGCGTTGATAGCAGTTTACAAACGTAGGCTAATGTACCGTACCTTTCATTCATGCCGGTACCCGTCAGATTGTCCTACCTCATCATACTGCGCTTGCGTACATCAATATCGCGTAATTTTGTGTCATTCTTGCCGCTCATAACTTTGTCCTACCCTGATAGCTGGATTCTTGCTAGAACTGTTATGGCATGTTTTTGACTAATTTACAGGGGTTCTTGCTGTTTTACTTGTATAATGTAATAGCTGCAGCTCTACACCATACTCCACATAACCCCCCTATTGCTCTTTAATATAGAAAATATATTATTCGATTACTCGAATAATGCATGGCATAATCGGTAAAATACTCGATATCTGCAGCCCTACACCAAACCACCCATATTGCTTTTAAATGGGAACAATTAATGGAATTAATCTGCAGCCCTACACCAGACCTCACCCCCCCCAATCAAATCAAGATGCTCACCCCTTCCTGCTCTGTGTGCAGCAGCGCCCCGACCATCTCCCCCGCCCGGAGTCCTACCCCACCGCCGCCACCACCAGGCCCATCGCCGTAGGGATGCAAGGGTTGCCGCAGTGCGCAGTCTGTCTTGGCCTCCTCCAGGTAGGCGGGCGGGAGCAGGGGTTGCTCCGAGTGTGCATGTGCGTGTCCGCCCCCTCCTCCCCCACCTCCACGCCCTCCTCCCCCCTCCTTGCCGCGGTGGCGGGGGCCGGCGGGGGCGTCGTCGCTGGGCCGCGGCGTGCCCTGGGCTGGGGAGCGGGCGGCCGCCTCCAGGCTGAGCCGCGACAGCTCCGGGTGTCGCAGGGAGCAGGCGCGCCGGGGGCTGAGAGCCGGCCCCCCCTCCCCCGGGAAGGAGACTGGTGGCAAGGCACAGAAGGGCGACACAGGGTCCCCCCCCCCGCCTCCCCCCCGCTGCTCCTTGGCGCTGACCTGGAGGAAGGACGTGTAAATGGTGTCCATGAAGGAGGTGTAGGGGTCGATGACGCCCCCTCCCCCTCGATGTTGCTGGGGAGGGGGCGGGGCCGGGCTTCGGTCAGGGGCGGGGCTGGACGGGACCGCCTCCAGCGAGGCGACGTGATTGGCTGCAGGGTCCTGCTGACGGGGGGGGCTCTGGGTTTCCTGCGGCGGCATTGGCTTGTCTCCCTCTGGGGGCGGTGCGATGTTCAGCTGGGTGGAACATTCACATTTACGTTTGGCGCTTTAGTCCAAAGTGACTCACGTGTAGTACATTTTCAATACCTGGACACGTCAGACAATATTCTAGCAGAGATTGTATTGTCGTCATCATCATCAAATCATCAAACTAAATTGCTTAATGCTGAAGTGCTTTAATACATATGAGCAGAACAGGGAGTCTTTTGTCATTTATTTATTTAAACAACACTTTTTTACTAATCTGCATAAGGACATGAAAGTGACAGAGAATTTTACTGTGGACATTTTGGCCTGCTGACCCACAACACGCACACACACACAGAGCTTGGGATTGTGCTCGGTGCATGTGTGCGTGTTATGAGGAACGTTTAACAGGAGAGCTCTTGTTACATGCAGTGGCTTTTCAAAGTGATGGTCAAGATCCCCCCACAGCCACAAAAGGGTCCCTGGACAGATGATTTCTGGTTTTCCCTGACTGTGCTCTTCTGTATTTATATATTTAACAGAGTACAGTTATTAGAAAACATCACAACGACTTCTCAACAACTTCCTTTTCACAGTTAAAATGAGCCAGGCTATGTTGAGCCAGGCTATGTTGAGCCAAGCTACTGTATGTTGAGCCAGGGCTATGTGCACTCCACCCCCGTAATCAATCCCAAACAGCTGGCAGACATCCTCACACCTCACCTGGATGTTGTTGAGCAGGTTGATGGCTCCGTCGGGGCCGTGGAGCAGGGGCATGCCCAGGGCCGAGGCCTGACCTGCGGGCAGCAGCAGATGTCCTGCCCCTAGTCCCAGCAAGTTCTGGAGGCTGGCAAGGCAAGAGAGATCTCCTACAAACAAGCATTCACATACACCCTCACGTTAGCTTACCGCAAATAGCTATTACCTGCCAGCACCAGAATTTAAATCATAAAAAAAATATATAATAATAACAACAACAACAACAACACAATGGCCCCACCCACATCCACCATGGTTGTGCCCAAGGCCAGTATATATAAAAGTAAACAAGTGTGTCACTTGCCTGGTGGGACAAATTCTTAATGTAAGTTTAGTTAATGATCTCATCTCTATCGCTGTCTATCAAATACCCCCGATAATATTGTGATGCATTCTGATCCTATAGGTTCTGTGCTGAACGTCACATGACCAAACCGGAAAACGGTACTCATTGCTTCCGCTTATCGGAGAAAGTGGTAACTAAATTAATTTAGACAAGTCTGACAGTGTAATATTCACTTCTGAGTAATCAGAAAACATAATGTAATTAGTGCTCATTAAAAAAAAAAAAAAAGATTATTACTGATAACCGATGCTCGTTAATCGTTACTTTACTCCCACTTGTCATGGAGGGTTACATTTATCCAGTTGCTGGCTGCAGAGGTTTCGATTTACAAAAAAATTAAGTTCTGGCCTATTTATAGACTGCTTAATTTTCACTGAGGCTTTAAGACTAAAGGAGTTTTCAGTATCTAGTCTTCATGTTCAATGGATAAATAGCTCTATATTTTAGCGCGTTACGCATCTATTTATCATTCTGGAAGTGAATCGTAATATGCGCGATCCCATCAAGGGGACCCAATCACGGCACAACATCGCGTTCAGCTCTTGGCAAAACATTGTCGGCGGTTCGTGTAAAACATTACATAGTTGCAGTCGAGACAGGATCAGTGAGATAAACAGACGCTGTAGAAGCGTCGACAGCAGACTCTTGAGGCGGTATGATAGAGCTAACCTGACATGCCAGAGGAATTGTTGTCACAAGTCTCGGTGAAATTAAACAGAAGCTTGCGAGATCATGGTGGTCTGGCGAGGCTGATAGAGCAGGAATTAGGTCACGTCTCCAGTTTCAGATCAAACTAGGCCTATTGTTTATAGCGGCAATACTTCCAACGTCCCCATTTCGGATTTAACCCTGTAGGCTACAACTACATTTAAAGTCACTATGAAAGTGTGCCACGCTAATGTAAGATAACGTATTTCTGCTTCAGAGAATGTAGTTCATATGTAGCCATGTTATCTTATAGGCTATCATCAGCATAACACAGCTTGTCTTGCTTTTCAGTCCAAAATCAAACTTGTCTTCTTAGCTGGTGAGCATGTCTGTTAAATACAGACACGCAGCAGAGAATAGATGACGTATCACCGTATGTACATTTTAAGCTTATCTTCATTTTACCATGCAACATTTTTTTGTTTTTTTACCGTTTAACTGCGTATTAATCATTCACAATTCGATGGACATTGATAACTTTAGTTTTGTTAGTTCCTGGAGGCATCTTATAAATAGCTCTTAACGTTAAGGCCAAAGTACACTTTCTGCGTCCACAGAATATGCCAGTCCACCACCTTTTAAATACTAAGACACAACAAAGAATGTACAGTGTAAATAAACTGCTATCTTTTCATGTATATAACAAAATTCTTAAAATGTTTTATAGTGCTTTTATTCAAAGTGTACTGGCCTTCTGTATTATATGCTGGTTTGGAAATGCCACTGGGGCCCAGGAAAACTCAGTATCACAGTAAACTGTTGAGTATTAAAGTCCTACTATGCGGTGTATCTACAAGGATGAAGTGATAAGCAAGGCAAACAGCATTGTGGGAGATAAAAGGCACATACTTGTCTCTTTATTGGAATTGTTACCATCTGGGCAACAGTATTGTTCCCCTTTATTCACTAAAACCACAAGATATTACCTGTTAAACAGGCAGTGATACATTGTTAGGATGCCCAGCTGGCCAAACTAGTCTCATCTGCTGTAAGGTTTGTGTTGTGTGTGTTATTGTCTCTGGTGTTATGTGATGCCTTGGGATTTTCTGCTGCAAAACAATTTCCACTCCGGGTCAAATAAATAAGTAAGTAAGTATCCATGTATCTATCCATCTATTCATCCATTTGCAAGAGGTAAAGTTTGACCCATGACCTAAAGTTTGACATAAGACGTAAAGTTTGACCCATGACCTAAAGTTTGACATAAGACGTGAAGTTTGACCCAAGACCTAAAGTTTGACCCATGACGTAAAGTCTGACCCAAGACCTAAAGTTTGACCCATGACGTAAAGTTTGACCCAAGACCTAAAGTTTGACATAAGACGTAAAGTTTGACCCAAGACCTAAAGTTTGACCCATGACGTAAAGTCTGACCCAAGACCTCAAGTTTGACCCAAGACGTAAAGTTTGACCCAAGACCTAAAGTTTGACCCATGACGTAAAGTCTGACCCAAGACCTCAAGTTTGATCCATGACGTAAAGTTTGACCCAAGACCTAAAGTTTGACATAAGACGTAAAGTTTGACCCAAGACCTTAAGTTTGACCCATGACGTAAAGTTTGACCCATGACGTAAAGTTTGACCCATGACGTAAAGTTTGACATAAGACGTAAAGTTTGACCCAAGACCTAAAGTTTGACATAAGACGTAAAGTTTGACATAAGACGTAAAGTTTGACCCAAGACCTAAAGTTTGACCCATGACGTAAAGTCTGACCCAAGACCTCAAGTTTGACCCATGACGTAAAGTTTGACCCAAGACGTAAAGTTTGACCCATGACGTAAAGTCTGACCCAAGACCTAAAGTTTGACTCATGACGTAAAGTTTGACCCAAGACCTAAAGTTTGACCCATGATGTAAGCTTCGACATGTGCCGGTCCGTATGGACCGTCTGTGTACCTCCAGCATGATGTGCGGACAGAGTGCCCATACAGCACTTGAAGTCCACCTACAGAGATTGCACACCGGCCCATTTTGAGGACAATGTTGAGACATGCCCTCAACAGGAGCAAAGTGACGTACCTTAGTTGGTACGCCGCCACACTACCCACATCCCCGCTGGCAAGATACACAATGGAGTTAAAGACGTCAGACGCCCAGGGGGACTCACCCAACACCGCAGGGTTCAGCAGGGTTGGCAGAAGCTGCTGGAGGATTGGGTTGTCTTTGCTTTGGAGAGGCAGGGGGATGAGGGTGTCTACACCAGGGTCAGAGGTCACCTGAGGAGGGGAAAGGAGAAAAGTGGATAGGCGATAGGAGGGCAGGGGAGAGGAGATGGGAGGGGAGAGATGGAGGGGAGGGGAGAGGAGAGATGGGAGGGGAGAGATGGAGAAGAGATGAAAGTAAAGAGATAGAAGAGGAGACAGAATGCAGGAGAATATAAATACAGCCTGTAGCCTATGTATTGTGCACGTAGCGTGCACGTAGACAGACAATGGGCGGGGGAACAACTGTAAACCGCAACGGAAGTGTGGGTGAAGAGGATGAGGATAACAATGGAGCTGTCGCCCTGGAAACCAGCTAATGGGTCTCTTAAAAGAGGAAATGGAGGAGGAAGGGGGGTAGGAGGTGAGAAGGCCCGGGGGGGGGGGAGGGGGGAGACAAGGAGAAAGAAAGAGGGAAGGGTGTGTGTGTGTGTGTGTTAGAGTTGGGCGATGTCTACAGTTAAACCTCGTGATGGACGATACCATCGTTGGGGGGTGGGAGCTGGCTCGAGGACGCGCACCGCAATATAAATTTTAATAAACATTTCCTTAGCCTAAATCTTTTAAATTTTGAGCTTCAAGAAAATGTATCGACTACATGATAAATGATGAAGTTAAGCTACTACAGTCACACAGTACATATGTATATGCACATCCTCCCTACTCATCCGGCGGCGTTGGCAAACCATCTGGCAGCAGCACTTTTACACAGCCTGCTTACTGAAATAGGACTGCCCCTTCTGAAGTGGTGTGCAACTGGTCCCACCAAAACAGCTAGCAAACAACCTTCACGGTAGGCTAAAGGGAATGAGCACGTTTTTGCTGTCAGCGTGTGATTGAGAAAGAGGGGGGAAAGGGAAGGCTGTCCTGATTATCACAACAAATCAGTGAGCCTTTATCGGAAAGCTTATCACGCAGTGTTTCAGTAGATATTTATAACTTAGTCTAAACGTTTCTTTTTTTATCACGACGCCTGCTCAACATCGTGATGTCTGTCAGTCATCGGCAATGGACGGTGGCATTGTCTATCGGCCAAACCGTTGTTTATACGTATGTGCGTTTGTGTGTACCTGAGAGGGGGGCTGGTGCAGGTCGGCCCCCCCCAGGGCGCTGAGCAGGGCGGGGCTTAGGGGCAGGAAGGCGTGGGGCTGCGTGGGGGGAGCCAGGGGCCCGGGGAGCAGCAAGGCCTGCAGGGGGCCCTCGTGGGCCGAGCCCGGCGGCAGCAGCAACCCCTGCAGCATCTCCAGCAGGCCCGGGCCGCCCTGCAGCGACACGCCCGCCGTCCCGGCCGGGTCCAGGCCGTCGGGCTGCAGCGGCACCTCCAGGCCCAGCGGGGGCAGCATGGGGCCACCGCCGCCGCCTCCCTGATGATGCTGCCCGCCGCCGAGCAGCAAGGAGGCCATGAGGAGCGCCTGGAGGCCCGCCTTCTCCGCCGCCAGAGCGCCTATGTCGCCGTCGGGGCCCGGGGGGCCGGGCGGGGGCAGGAGGGGGTTCAGCAGGCCCAGGAGGCCCAGGGGCAAGTCTCCATGTGCCCCCACCAGTGAGGGCAGCAGGGGGAACAGCTGCTGGTGCTGGTGGTGGTGGTGTTTCTGCTGGTTGTGGTGGTGGTGGTCCTGCGTCTGGACCAGCAGGTGGGGCTGCTGCTGATGCTGCTCAGGGGGGCTCTGGGAGGGCGAGGGGGGGAGGTGCCCCGTCTGCTGCTGCTGACCGCCCAGCCACAGCGCCCCACCCAGGGGCAGGGATGCCAGCAGGGCGGGGTCCAGCAGCGAGGGAAGCCCCCCGGTGGCCGACAGCAGCTGCAGCAGCTGCTCTTGGTTCATGAAGGGGAAGGCCTCGGCCAGCGACAGGGGCGTGGCCGCGTCGCCGGGGGAGGAGCCGGGGTCGGGGGAGCTGCAGCCGTCTCTGAGCGGAGAGGGGCCGGCGGTGACTGGGGGGTGGGGCTGGGGTACGGGGTTCCCCGGATCGTCCGAGGCGCTGTGGCACTCCGGAGGCTTGGACCCCGAACCCACAACCTCCTCTGGCCCTGGGGAGAGAGGAGGCACACATAGTTAGAATATATTATATATGCATATATGCATCTTATTACGTAGTATCAGCCCATCCAGGATGTCGCGGGCTTTCTCTGATTGCTGCCTGATTTTACGACAGCTTTTCTTAACATTTGAGATGTTGCAGTATTCTAGTCGTATTTTTGCTACGAATTTGCGATATTGCAAAATCATGGCAGGACCGGTATCGTTTGGTGATATTACCACAAAGCGACTTCATAATTCAATGTGTGCCGCGGTTCTCTTTCAAATGAAAGCAGTACAGTACTAACTAACTAAAAGCCTGCACATATGCATGAATACGTAATGGCAGCGGATAAAGCAGTGACCATGGTAGCACCGGCAGAGGCTATGCGTTCACTCCGTTAATAGATAGTTCGATCGATGGATCACTCAAAACATTTGTATGCTAACCACTCCATGTTAACATCATGGAAAAATCATGTTAACAATATCTTACAAACAGCCGTTCATTATAACCCCATTCCCATGGCTGGTGGTGGACGGTGAACACCAAGGCGCATTCATTCCAGATTCTCATCAAAATTAATGGTTTCAAACCTGCATGTGCTCGAGCATTGAAGATACTTTATTTGTATTATAATGGCCCATGGGGAAGACCCTCGGCGTCTTAGTAACGACCTCCCCCTTTTTAATCTTGCGGACATCTCAGCGCCAGACAGCTCTGAAAATATTCATGTTCCGACGCTAATTTATATTTAATATTTAAAGATATATATGAAATATTTATTATTTCTAATTCGCTGTGGAAATTAAACTGACCCTGTGTTGTGCAACAACACCACTGCTCGAATTGAAAAATCGAAATCTTGTGCTAGGCCCAGGCAGGACACTGAAAACAAGTACTGCAGATGTCCCGCAACATCCACTGGAGGTTTGCACTTTAAAAAGATTTGAAGAAAGTGGCACTTTGTGTCTTTCCTAATAGGCAATGTCACACCGACCCAGGGTTCTCAAAACATGGCCGTCTTCCAATTTAAGATTTGACTAAATTATTACTCCACTTTAATCTTTACTAGGGATGCACCGATTTATTTGCCGTATTTTGGTATTGGACGATGGTTGCCTCATTGACTGCAACTGACCAACAAGAGCACTGATGGCAGTGGCCCATGTTTATCTTGTTGTATTATTTGGGCTGATATCAATCGGTGCATCCCCAATGCACGCATGCACACACACACGTATACGATTTGATCACCATATAGGGCTGATCAAAAAGTTATATTGCGATAAAGCTAGTACTACACCGCAGTGATTTTTGCGCCGTGTTGCACACCTGTTTATATCATTTTGTGTGATTGGCCGCAGAGCGCTGACCTGTAGTGTGATTGGCTGCAGAGCGCTGACCTGTAGTGTGATTGGCCGCAGAGCGCTGACCTGTAGTGTGATTGGCCGCAGAGCGCTGACCTGTAGTGTGATTGGCTGCAGAGCGCTGACCTGTAGTGTGATTGGCCGCAGAGCGCTGACCTGTAGTGTGATTGGCCGCAGAGCGCTGACCTGTAGTGTGATTGGCCGTAGCCGTCGAGGAAGAGGAAGACGCCGCCAGCAGCGCCAGGACGTGGTTGCTCAGGTCCAGGGGCTTCGGGGAGGCGGGCGTCGCCGTGGGAACGGAGCAGCCCCGCGAGCGGCTCAGGTCCAGCGTAGCAGACGGGGCCGGCTGCTGTCTGTCCGCAGTGGGGGGCGCCGTGGAAACGGGGAAGGAGAAACAGCCGGCCAGGCCGGGGGGAGGGGGGCTCAGGACTAGCGGGGACAGTCTCTGCACGGGGGGGCGCGAGGGTGATGGCACCGGCCCGGTCAGGGCCGGGGAGGGGCAGAGAGAGGGGGAGGGCGCGGGGGACAGGGTAAGAGGGGCAGGGTTACCGTGTCGCCGCGGCGACGGCGTCTGCACGGACCTGAGGCCAGAGTGAGAAGCAGGGGAGGAAGAGGAGGATGAAGAGGAGAAGGAGAGAGGCCGCGGGCTGTGTCTACTCCCTGCAGCCCCGCCTCCTCTGCTAGGCCCCGCCCCCACCTGCAGGGCCGCGGAAGAGGAGGCGGCATGAGCGTTCTGCACGCTTAGCAGGTGCAGCAGGGCGGACAGGGGCTGCGTCGGGGGGTCCGGAGGAAGAGGATTGGGAGGCGGCCCCGGGAAGCCCCCGCCCAGGCCCGTGGTGAAGTCCAGGGCCTCCGTCTGCCTCGGAGGCCCTGCGAGGACGGGCGTCGGCCGGGGGGAAAGGCGTGGCGTGTGCCCGGGGGACGCGAGGAGGTACGGGTGACGGTGGTGGTGGAGGTGGTGGGGGGGGTCCACCACGCAGGCTGAGGTAGACAGGGGGAACGAGGACGAGGAGGAGGAGAGGTTGATGACGGCGTCCCCCGGGGGGGTCCGGCGGGCTCCGTTGGCCAGCGGCTGGGGGTCTTTCGAGGAGCGGCGCTGCCTCTTCCTATGGTGGGCGCCTCGCTCCGCCGCGGGGGAGGGGGGCCCCGGGGAGGGGGAGGAAGAGGAGGGCGAGGAGTGGTGGCTGCCGAGTAAAGTGCTGTTGGTTACCTTCTGCTGGTGGGGGTGGGGGGGCTCCAGGGGAGAGGCCGAGCCCGGGGCATCGCCGCCCGGGGACGCCTGGCTGGCGGCCAGCTGGGCCTTGGCAGCCGCCGACAGCAGGCTGCTGGCGGGGAAGGACGCCGGGTGCGGCCGGCTCTGGGGCGCCAGGTGGTGGTGGTGGGCGAGGAACGGCCCCAGGGACGAGCCCATGGCGCCCTGGGGAGACTTGGGGGGCTTCAGCACGGAGAAGCCGCTGCTTTGGTTGGCCGGCAGGGGGCCGTGGGTCCTGCAGTGCTCTAACAGGTCCTCCACCTTGTACCTGAAGTGGAGGCCGGGGGAGGGGGAGCCCCCCGGGAGGGGGGAGAGCGGGGAGGACGAGGACGACTTCCTCCTCGGTGGGGGGAAGGGGCTTCCCATCAGTCCGTCGCCGCCGGCCACCACCCCTCCCCCGTGTTCCCCGGACAGGGAGGAGGCCGAGGAGGAGGGGTGGCGCGACCTTTGACCACGGGGCGAGGCACAGCTAGCCCCGTGGACGGAGGGGGAGGAGGGAGAGGGCGAGGGGGAGGGAGGGGGGCGGGCGCCCAGAGAGCGGGGGGAGGGGGAAGAGGAGGGGGGCGGAGGGGAGGCCAGGGGCCCCACCCGGGGCGAGCCGGGGCCCTCGGGGGTCCTGGGCGTCGACCTCTGACCCTGGCTGAGGTTCTGGGGCCCCGGGGCGGGGCGTGGAGACCACTGGGGGGCGCCGTAGAGCAGCGGGCTGGTGGAGGAGGGGGAAGGGGAGGAGGAGGGGGGGAGAAGCGGTGGAGGAGGTGGCTGCAGCCTCCGCAGGGCGTCGAGGTGAAGGCCGACGGGCGAGGCGCCGTTGTAGGGGTGCGTGAGTTGGGAGGGGTGCCGGGGGCCGGGGCAGGGCAGCGGCTGGAGGCGGGGAGCCAGCAGGTGGGGCTTGTGGTGGTGATGGTGGTGGGGGTCCTCCGCCCGCGCCCTCTTGGGCTCACGGTGGTGGTCCTCTGTGGGGAGGACGAGGGGTGGAACATGACACACAGGTCTTAAACGCCGCACTGGACCCCCCGCTAATGCACGCTAACATAAGCTAACGCACGCTAACACAAGCTGGTGCGCGGTAACACAAGCTAATACGTGCTGATACAAGCTACGACAAGCTAACTAAGCGCGCGGTAGCTTGTGTTAGCGCACACGCAGACACAAGACGCACAGAGTAAGAC
>JAODLL010005527.1:0-10489 GCA_026546735.1 Forbesichthys agassizii
ACTTAATAAAATGCGTGCACTCATTTAACTTAGAAACTAAATAAATAAACTAACGGTAAACATTTGGGTATGTGTAAATTTGGTGCAGGTACTCAAATTAAATGTGTGGCTGTAGTCACGGCCATCACATGCTGCTTCACTTGGGTGCATCTTTGCACGTACATTAGGCTATGCATTTTCATGCATGAAAACATTAACATTTGGTTCATGTCGGTCCTCTGCACTGCACTCATCTCCCAGTATTTGTATAGATCGGTACCTGGCAGTTGTCCATGCATCCAGCACACTCAGAAGGAGAGCCACAGGTGGGGCCTAATGTGTCAGCGCCACCATGTGGTTCATTCTGGTAGTGGTCTCCTTTTATTTCCAGGTACACACAAGCACGCACACAAACACACAGGAGTGGTATAGTAGCACTGACTACAAAACACAAGATATGTTGTTTAATCGATCATAAGCCACAGTACGAATCTTTCTCACCAGTGTTTCTCTGATCACGAGCAGCTACGGTACTCCTTGCTCTCTGCTCCACTGCGGGGCGGACACACACACACTGGCTCAGCGAGGGAGAGATATACAGCTTTGGAGAGATAGAGAGCTGATAAAAACTACACGTTACTGGAAGTGCAATAAAAGCATCGCCATTAAAAAGCAAACAAGAGTAATACGCGCAAAATACGGACTCAAAATACTTTTCTTAACAATATACCGTAAACGATAAAGCATATTTTAATACAGATGTTTATCTATCGTCATGCGATATATAGTTTTATCTCACAGCCCTATGCAGAAGCATGCCAGTCATAATAAAATACTGTAATAAACTTTGTCATATAAATGAATGCTGCCACCACCTTTGGTTACCCGGTCAGGTCCGGTTGTAGAAGCCAGAGAGAGTCACCACAGCCCAAACAGTATAATACAAATATAGAGCTTTATTTATAAACATTAGGTTAAAAATTAAGAGTCACATAGCTTTCAGGTTCTGCCCTACCCAGAAGTATACCCATAGGCGCACCCACACAATACCCCCTGCTTCTAAGACACACGACAGAACAATTAATATGCACTTGTTACCGCACACTTTTACACTACAAACCCCACTAGGCACAGCAATACTTTACATGCGATTTACTCCATATCACTTAAGAGAGCACAGCAACAGAACTCAAGATAGAACCGTAAACTTTGTCGACGGCGCATATATATATATATACCTTCCAGTTATACTGTATATCGGCTACATTCAATTTATAGCTAATAAAGTAGCTAAAAATTCAGTACTGAATATATTTTGCATTACATTATCAACCTGAAGATAGCGTAACAAGCTATCACTTCACTTACCTTTATAGTTCTAAATAAACTGCTCGAAGAAAAACTTGTAATATTTGTCCAGCTTCGAACCTCTGATTTCTACTAATCGCACGACATTGTCTTGGCAAAATTGGCCAAAAGTAATGGCTGAGAAGCGATATACCAGTAACAATCCAACGAATCCTGACATGCCAGAGTTTGTCTAAACTAAAGTGAACCTCGCGAGATCAGGAGGATGGTCTCGCGAGGCTAGACATTTCTACCATCTCTAGGCAAACATTGGAAGACGTCACGCCGTTGTCCGGGAAACGTTCTGTTGATAACTAGGCGAATCTAGGCCAGTTTTTGTAATGACAGAAGTCACACCATTAAATGTATTTGGCGCTGTGTTGTTATATGGTATATTCGTCTATGCGACATATCGCCTATTTAAAAGCGGCATGAACGGTGAGTAGTCTTGTGTTGTTTGTTCAAATTCAATAGGACATGTAATATGTATTTTGAACGTAGTTAAAAGTGCATTACTTGACTTATTTTACCAACAAATTCGTCCACAGAGGTAATAACAGGGTTCCTGCATAATGGGCTTGCCGTGGACACAAATATGGTAACAGGACAAACAATAAAACCTAAAAATGTCTTATATGAATCCTTGCAATGACATCCATCCAACAATTTTCTATGTAAATAGTGAAATAATGGCATACTGAGCAGAGAATGTCACTCCCACAGAATGTATTGTGATCCAAACATCTGTGTGTGTGTGTGTGTGTGTGTGTGTGTGTGTGTGTGTGTGTGTGCGTGCATGTGGGTGTGCATGTGCGTGTGTGTGTGTGTGTGTGGCTCACAGATAATTTGTTATGGTCCAAGATGCTAATGCACTAGTGACATGTGTTGGCCAAAAGGAGTATAGAGTCACCTAATCTTGGAACCCATAATTAAGATGCAGAGCAGTAAAGAATAATCTGTCGTTTGTGTTATAATGCCTAATGTCTTCATGATATTCAGTCTGTTTTCCTGTGGCATGTCTCCTTACTCTCAGATAAAAATAATGTCTGGGGCCATAGCGGCTGCTTGGTCCTATAGTGGTGCGGTTAACCATAACAATTGTGCATTTTGTGATAAAATTATATAATTTGGGACACTTGTAGGGAAAGGCATTACAAAAATATTTGGATATTGCGCCACCGCAGATTTTTAATATATCTCCCATGGTAACCATTTTCAAAATGGCCACCAGTGGCAACTGTTTTAAGATCAATTTTCTTATCAGAAATGCATATAATATGATATTGACTGCATAATTAGATTAATTTATTTACCACACATGTTTTTTGGGAATGGGCATTTGGATAATACATACAAATCATGAAAAAATCAAAATGGCTGTCATTTTTCAAGATAGCCACCATGAAGTTGGGAAATTGTAATAATGTTACACAGACTAGTCCAGAGGTCTTCAATGTTTTTTGAAAAATAGAAACATGGCACAGAATGGCACAGAAAAATAGAAACATGGCACAGGGACCCCCTATCACATATCGTATAAAATATGCTGTTGGGCCAACAATTACGTGTAAAGTGGCCCATGTATAAAAGTAGGACACTAATTAAGCCATGAAAATATTTGACAGATTAATTTAGCATGTTGTGTTTATGTTGATGTCATACTTTCTGACAATACAATTTTTTGAAGAATATAATTTTGGGATCAAATAATTTGGAGGACCCCTGCTGTAACTCTGCAGACCCCCTAGGGGACAGGACCCTCTTTTGAAGACCTCTGGACTAGTCTGAAATTGAATGACCTTGATGTCAAATCATACATTTTGTATTATGCAGAATTTGATTCTGGAGCTTCATAAATGATCAGAAGCTTTCTTCTATCTCACAACTCAAGCTGGCACTAGTGCTGTACCAAACAATTATTTTTTTGGCCGATTAATCTATTGATTATTTTTTTGATTAATCAATTAATCTATCGGTCTTTGAGATTCAGAGGTAGAACTAATGTTGTGAGGTAAGCCACTTGGGCGGCTAGCTGTCTCTGGCTGCTTTGGTCTCTGTGTAGCTGTTGAATACAGGCGGCCACTTGATCTTCAAGTCTAGAGGACGCTTGATGTTTGGTAAAAAGTTGTATTCTCTCCTCTGCTGCTCTCTGAATGTGAGTAGATGAGCTAACCTCATTGGTTCTTTCTCTGATGGATCCACTATTTAGCCTGAATCTTGCTGTTACCAGGGTGTGGATATGAACTCAAGCCAGAGAAGAGACTGGGACAAAAAGTAAATTCAAAAGTATTTACTTCTCAAAATGAGGTGTGGGGACAAACTAAAAAACAACTTTTATGAAGAGGCTGTGCATTCCCAGTCGGGAGCAAGCCATGTATGCGACAACCTGCCAGTGTTCTACCAACTTGGTATGTTATGTATCAGTGCTTCAGAGTGAATCCTCAGGTTCAGGAATTGATTGGAAACGACTACCGGAAGAATGGGGCTAGAGGTTCCCATTCTCATACTTAATTCCCATCCATTCCCAGAAGGACTCTGATACTTTGATAATTTAATAAGTATGTTACTAGCTGCTAGTGCTTGGTACTGTTCACATAAGAACCGATACGATACCTGGAATTTGGTACCTACCTATATGCAGGCATAGCCACATTTACACTGAATTTGTTCTTATTAATCTTTAGAAAAAAAAGTTTATAAAATAAATTATCCAGAACAATATTGGTGGAATAATAGACATTTTCTAAAAATACTACATGTTTTCTATAACAAATTAAAGAATAAACCATTGCCTTGACTGTGTTGAAAACTGAACAAGCTGCAGGGTGGACACTTAGTGTTATTCTCTACTCTCACCCAGGTATTCTAAGGGATACTGAAATGTGGCACTAATTGATTGCTTTCGAATCAGTATTCATAGTACTGACATAACTTGAGTTAGTACCTAAACCTAATATCTACAAAATGTAATTGGCAAAGGTGCTTCATTGCTCCATAGCCTGGTATTCCAAGAAAAATTGTCTGAAAGAGTTAAATAATCTGCTACAGACATTTGTTTTTCCCACCATACATATTGTTTAGGTACAGTATTTAGATCAACATAAAAGTCTAAACTAAGTATACAAAAATATATATTAAAAAATAGCACATTTAATTCTAATGAAAATTAATCAAATAGGCAATAGGCCAAAGGGATAACAACAAACTTAATTTATTACAGAATGTTCAGAAGTGGAGATACACACTTGCAAAGTTGGAGCCTTCATTACAGCATCACATAAAGTGATGCTGTAATGAAGGCCCCAAATGTCCCCTGAATTTACCTTGATCCACTAAGTAGCCTATATCATTTTATACTAATACTTACATTATTTAGATGTCTCTAGGGAAATCATAAAACATTATGCAGTAATCATTCAATCTACAGACTGAATGTACTACGGTTGCTGTAAAGGAGTACTGAACAGACTTTTGCGATAGACTCTAGGTTTGGGCAGCTATGATAACTTTTTGAATATTGAGTTGTGAGATAGAAAGAAGCTTCTGATCATTTATAAAGCTCTAAAATCGAATTCAGCATAATACAAAATGTATGATTTGACACCAAGATCATACATATCAGACTAGTCTATGCAACATTATTACAATTTCCCTACATCGTGGCGGCCATCTTGAAAAATGGCGGCTATTTTGAAATTTTAATGAATGATATGTATTATCCAAATGTCCATTTCCAAAAACTGTGTATAGAAAATAAATTAAACTAATTCTGCTCGCAATATCATATTTTCTCCATCGCTGATAAGAAATGTAATCTAAAACTGGCTGCCATTTTGAAAAACAGTTGCCATGGGCAATATATAAAAATTTTGCGATGGCTCAATATACACATTTTTTTTGGATTTGCCCTTCTTTACCAGTGTACCAAATTATATGCTTTTATCAAAAAATGCACATTTGTTATGAAATTCTTTGCTAAGACGCACCACTACCACAGGGAAGAGCACAGTAGTATGTGTAGTGCAGTGTTTCCCACTCGCCTCTACAAACAGAGTGGATTGGTTTTCAGTGACAGAATGGCTGCATTATTGTATTGTTTGCCACTGAAAGCAACAAGTTGATTTACTTGTCACTGTCTGCTTTTTGACAAGAGATCATACTGTGTGACATTTGAGATGTTTGAGACCCCCATGATGCGATTGTATAAACAATGTGTCCCCATAAAAACACTGTGTGTGTGTGTGGTGTGTGCTACCTATTTCAGACTCCGCCACCCCCAAAATCTTCAAGGCCAGTTGAAGCTATTCTGGATTGCCCCACATGTAAAACTGCTTTGCTGATGCCAGTTGCATATTGTGTCGAAGCTCGAGGGCGACTTATGTGACAAGGCTAGTCATAGAAAAAAATGTGACACGGAGAAGACACCTTAAGGTTTGCAGGGGGCCCTTACCTTAAGCCTTGAAGGGGACTGACACCTTAAGGCTTGCAAGGGGCGGACACGTTAAGGCTTGCAGGGGGTCCTTACCTTAAGGCTTGCAGGGGGCCTTTACCTTAAGGCTTGCAAAGGGCCCTTACCTTAAGGCTTGCCAGGGTTGACACTTTGAGGCTTGCAGGGGGCTCTTAATTTAAGGCTTTTAGGGGGCTGACACCTTAAGACTTGAAGGGGGCTCTTACTTTAAGGCTTGCAGGGGGCCCTTACATTAAGGCTTGCAAGGGGCTGACACCTTAAGGCTTGCAGGGGGCCCTTACTTTAAAGCTTAAAGTGGGCTGACACCTTATGGCTTGAAGGGGGCTGCCACCTTAAGGCTTGCAGTGGTTGACACTTTAAGGCTTGAAGGGGGCTGACACTTTAAGGCTTGCAAGGGGCCCTTTAAGGCTTGAAGGGGTCTGACACCTTAAGGCTTGCAAGGGGTCCTTACCTTAAGGCTTGCAGTGGTTGACACTTTAAGGATTGCAGGGGGCTCTTACCTTAAGACTTTAAGTGGGCTGACACTTTAATGCTTGAAAGGGGCTCTTACTTTAAGGCTTGCAGGGGGCTGACACCTTAAGGCTTGAAAGGGGCTGACACTTTAAGGCTTGCAGGGGGCTGACACCTTAAGGCTTGAAGGGGGCCCTTATTTTAAGACTTGCAGGGGGCTGACACCTTAAGGCTTAAAGGAGGTCCTTACCTTAAGGCTTGCAGTGGTTGACACTTTAAGGATTGCAGGGGGCTCTTACTTTAAGGCTTGCAGTGGGCTGACACTTAAATGCTTGAAGGGGGCTGACACTTTAAGGCATGCAGGAAGCTGACACCTTAAGGCTTGAAGATGGCCCTTATTTTAAGGCTTGCAGGGGCTGACACCTTAAGGCTTGAAGGAGGTCCTTACCTTAAGGCTTGCAGGGGGCCCTTACCTTAAGGCTTGAAGGGGGCTGACACCTTAAAGCTTGCAGGGGGCCCTTACCTTAAGGCTTGAAGGGGGCTGACACCTTAAGGCTTGCAGGGGGCCCTTACCTTAAGGCTTGAAGGGGGCTGACACCTTAAGGCTTGCAGGGGGCCTTTACCTTAAGGCTTGCAAGGGGCCCTTACCTTAAGGCTTGCAGTGGTTGACACTTTAAGGATTGCAGGGGGCTCTTACCTTAAGGCTTTAAGAAGGCTGACACTTTAACGCTTGAAGGGGGCTCTTACTTTAAGGCTTGCAGGGGGCCCTTACCTTAAGGCTTGCAGGGGGCTGACACCTTAAGGCTTGAAGGGAACCCTTACCTTAGGGCTTGAAGGGGGCTGACACTTTAAGGCTTGCAGGGGGCTGACACCTTAAGGCTTGCAGGGGGACCTTACTTTAAGGCTTAAAGGGGGCTGACACCTTAAGGCTTGCAGGGGGCCCTTACGTTAAGGCTTTAAGGGGGCTGACACCTTAAGGCTTGCAAGGGCCCTTACCTTAAGGCTTGAAGGGGGCTCACACTTTAAGGCTTGCAGGGGCCTTTACCTTAAGGCTTGCAAGGGGCCCTTACCTTAAGGCTTGCAGTGGTTGACACTTTAAGGCTTGAAGGGGGCTCTTATTTTAAGGCTTGCAAGGGGCTCTTACCTTAAGGCTTTAAGGGGGCTGACACTTTAAGGCTTGAAGGGGGCTCTTACTTTAAGGCTTGCAAGGGGCCCATACCTTAAGGATTGCAGGGGGCTGACACCTTAAGGCTTGCAGGGGGCCCTTACTTTAAGGCTTAAAGGGGGCTGACACCTTAAGGCTTGAAGGGGGCCCTTACCTTAACGTTTAAAAGGGGCTGACACTTCAAGGCTTGCAGGGGGCTGACACCTTAAGGCTTGCAGCGGGGCCTTATTTTAAGGCTTGCAGGAAGCTGACACCTTAAGGCTTGCAGGGGGCCTTTACGTTAAGGCTTTAAGGGGGCTGACACCTTAAGGCTTGCAGGGGGCCCTTAACTTAAGGCTTGAAGTAGGCTGACACCTTAAGGCTTGAAATAGGTCCTTACCTTAAGGCTTGCAGGGGCCTTTATCATAAGGCTTGCAAGGGGCCCTTAAGGCTTGCAGTGGTTGACACTTTAAGGCTTGAAGGGGGCTGACACTTTAAGGCTTGCAGGGGGCTGACACCTTAAGGCTTGCAAGGGGCCTTTACTTTAAGGCTTAAAAGGAGCTGACACCTTAAGGCTTGAAGAGGGCCCTTATCTTAAGGTTTGCAGGGGGCCCTTACTTTAAGGCTTAAAGGGGGCTGACATCTTAAGGCTTGCAGAGGGCCCTTTTTTTATGGCTTGCAAGGGGCTGACACCTTAAGGCTTGCAGGGGGCCCTTACGTTAAGGCTTTAAAGGGGCTGACACCTTAAGGCTTGCAGGTGGCCTTTACCTTAAGGCTTGAAGTGGGCTGACACTTTAAGGCTTACAAGGGGCTCATACCTTAAGGCTTGAAGTAGGCTGACACCGTAAAGCTTGAAGGAGGTCCTTACCTTAAGGCTTGAAGGGGGCCTTTAGCTTAAGGCTTGCAAAGGGCCTCTACCTTAAGGCTTGCAGTGGTTGACACCTTAAGGCTGGCAGGGGGCCCTTACTTTAAGGCTTGAAGGGGGCTGACACCTTAAGGCTTGCAGGGGGCCCTTAAGGCTTGCAAGGGGCTGCCACCTTAAGGCTTGCAGGGGGCTCTTACCTTAAAGCTTGCAGGGGCTGACACCTTAAGGCTTTAAAGGGGCCTTTACCTTAAAACTTGATTGTGGCTGACACCTTAAGACTTGCAAGGGCCCCTTACCTTAAGGCTAAAAGGGGGCTGACACCTTAAGGCTTGAAGGGGGCCTTTTTCTTAAGGTTTGCAGGGGGCCCTTACCTCAAGGTTTAAAAGGGGCTGCTATCTTAAGGCTTGCAGGGGGCCCTTATTTTAAGGCTTGCAGGGGGCTGACACCTTAAGGCTTGCAGGGGACCCTTTTGTTAAGGCTTTAAGGGGGCTGACACCTTAAGGCTCTCAGGGGGCCCCTACCTTAAGGCTTGAAGGGGGCTCACACTTTAAGGCTCGCAGGGGCCTTTACCTTAAGGCTTGCAAGGGGCCCTTATCTTAAGGCTTGCAGTGGTTGACACTTTAAGGATTGCAGGGGGCTCTTACCTTAAGGCTTTAAGGGGGCTGACACTTTAAGGCTTGAAGGGGGCTCTTACCTTAAAGCTTGCAGGGGGCTGACACCTTAAGGCTTGCAGGGGGCGCTTACTTTAAGGCTTAAAGGGGGCTGACACCTTAAGGCTTGAAGGAAGCCCTTACCTTAAGGTTTAAAGGGGGCTGACACTTTAAGGCTTGAAGGGGGCTGACACCTTAAGGCTTGCAAGGGGCCCTTACCTTAAGGCTTTAAGTGGGCTGACACTTTAATGCTTGAAAGGGGCTCTTACTTTAAGGTTTGCAGGGGGCTGACGCCTTAAGGCTTGAAGGGGGCTGATACTTTAAGGCTTGCAGGGGGCTGACACCTTAAGGCTTGCAGGGGGCCCTTTTGTTAAGGCTTTAAGGGGGCTGACACCTTAAGGCTCTCAGGGGGCCCCTACCTTAAGGCTTGAAGGGGGCCCACACTTTAAGGCTTGCAGGGGCCTTTACCTTAAGGCTTGCAAAGGGCCCTTATCTTAAGGCTTGCAGTGGTTGACACTCTAAGGATTGCAGTGGGCTCTTACCTTAAGGCTTTAAGGGGGCTGACACTTTAAGGCTTGAAGGGGGCTCTTACCTTAAAGCTTGCAGGGGGCTGACACCTTAAGGCTTGCAGGGGGCGCTTACTTTAAGGCTTAAAGGGGGCTGACACCTTAAGGCTTGAAGGAAGCCCTTACCTTAAGGTTTAAAGGGGGCTGACACTTTAAGGCTTGAAGGGGGCTGACACCTTAAGGCTTGCAAGGGGCCCTTACCTTAAGGCTTTAAGTGGGCTGACACTTTAATGCTTGAAAGGGGCTCTTACTTTAAGGTTTGCAGGGGGCTGACGCCTTAAGGCTTGAAGGGGGCTGATACTTTAAGGCTTGCAGGGGGCTGACACCTTAAAGCTTGCAGGGGGCCCTTACTTTAAGGCTTAAAGGGGGCCCTTATTTTAAGGCTTTCAGGGGGATGACACCTTAAGGCTTGCAGAGGCCCTTACGTTAAGGCTTTAAAGGGGCTGACACCTTAAGGCTTGCAGGGGGCCCTTATCTTAAGGCTTGAAGGGGGCTGACACCTTAAGGCTTGCAAGGGGCTCTTTTAGGCTTAAAGGGGGCTGACACCTTAAGGCTTGAAGCGGGCCCTTACCTTAAGGCTTGAAGGTGGCTGACACCTTAAGGCTTGCTGGGGGCCCTTACCTTAAGTCTTATAGGGGGCTGACACCTTAGGGCTTGAAAGGGGCTGATACCTTAAGGCAGGCTTGGGCAAAGTCAGGCCCGGGGGCTCTTTGAGACGTTTTTCCCAGCTACCCCCGGTACATCAAACATTTAAAAATAATAATACAACATAAAATTACTCGACGAGCTCTGCAAAATGTTTATGTTTATTATAAAAATTGTGTTGCACAATGGAAGCTGCAGTCGTTTCAGAACACATGAGAATAATCAACTCAAACATGGCAAAGTGACATTAAATAGATCTGACCATAAATGTGACTTGGAAATTGTAAAAAAGGCTCTAAATCAGACCAGTCTGATCGCCTCTCCCTCCCCTTCACACCACGACCAATCAGCGCGTAGGATTGCCTCTCCACAACT
>JAODLL010005528.1:0-10488 GCA_026546735.1 Forbesichthys agassizii
CCCCCCCCCCCCCCCCCCCCCCCCCCCCCCCCCCCCCCCCCCCCCCCCCCCCCCCCCCCCCCCCCCCCCCGGCTCTATTTATCATCATTTTACCTTTGTCAAAATGTCATTCTGGACAATGACATTATGATGACAAGGCAAGGTCAACTACGTAAACAATGTCAAACACTATGATATAATATCTAATAAAAAACATTGGTCTTACATTACAATTACATTACAATGGAGTGCATAGGATAGTGTTCAAAGTGTTCAAAATGTTTCAAAGTGCACATATGGAAGAAGGCATTTCAAAAACGAATAAAATAATTAATTATGGTAACCATGTAAGTTATCTTCCTAATAGTAAAAGCAATTAACAAATCTATGTAATGTAAAATAATATCTAACCCAGTAAAACCAAAAACAGCCAAATTCATTGTTTAGACCTAGCAGCCTCTCAATTCATTTACTACAGAGAATAGAGGCATCTAACCCAGCCTCCAAATGTGCTTGTGTACAGTACATACAGCCTGTCAGCGCAGTTGTCTGGGCGGTCCAGGATGCCTCCGTCCATGACGAATTTAAGGACCTGCTCGTTGGACAGGCCCTGGTAGGGCTGCTCTGCTAGCGTGCTGATCTCCCACAGCACCACCCCAAATGACCTGACAGGACGCGCACACACACACACACACACAGGTGGAAAGAGTAGAGTACAGACCATTAGTCTCCACTTGCCCAGCGGGAAGACATCTTTGTTCAGACACCAGCTCAAAAAGCTAATGTTGTCACTCTACAGATAGGTGACGTGAAGATGTGAAGACTGGAGTGCCAGGCTTGAACGATAAAGCATCTGACAGTCTTTTTGGCATCGTCAATGGTTGTATTTGCATGCCGTCCTGCTTGTTCGAGGGTCTTTCTAACTCATCAGCACAGTGCTCCTCCAGGTCTACCAGTCATGCTCTGATATTGAAGACTACTATATTACTATGGTACGTAGCCTGGCTACACGGCACGCCCACCAACACGTGAAACACAAGGAAACACATTTGTGGGAGATCTGCTGAGCTAGAAGCAACGTCGGAAAATGTAGGGTAATCCAGAAGAAAAGCAAAGAGAGGTCAACAGACGCTTACAGTAGTGCCTGATGGAGTGGGCCCCATTAGCATGCTTGTGCATGGCCATCCAATATGTGCAAATGCAACCAAGCCAAACCGATGTGCTGGGTGAGCGACTTTAACAAGGCAGCCGGTGTCCGGTTCACAAGACGCAATGTTTTAAGTTAAAAACATTTTTAAAAAAATAATACGACACGTAGCATCAATGGCCAACTCTTTACTGAGATGACCAATGTTATGCCAAATGCGAATGGTGAATGTAACTCGGTACCATAGTCGGACATGCTTCACGGCAATGAGAATGTTACTATCTCAGGTGGAGCTAAATCGGAGCTAGATCTTGTCCATGATGAAGTTACAGTATGTATGCTGCATCTGTGTAAATAACAACGCGCATAACTCGCTGACTGATTGGCCGATCACCCATGAGCACCATAAAATAATAACAGTGCCCATTAAGGTGCACAGACTCTGGATCAGTCTAACTATAGCTTCAGCATGACGCACCACAAGTTTCTAGGATCAAACATTTGGGGGGGTCTAATGAGAATACACAGAATGCCTGCTAAAGCACTAATTTCACTGTATAACAATGAAGAGTGTTAATACCTGTATTTGTTTGTTTAATCTCCAACAAGCAAGTCAAGTTTAAAAATGTAATGTTAGAGAGCTTAAACATTGGCTAAAAATGATTTCAGAAAAGAATCATAATCATTATTATGTTTATTTATTCTTTTAGGGATGCTGCAATGCAATATAGGTGTGCTTGAGCACATCTAAAAAAATATCTAAAACTGCCGATGTGCACAGACGGTTGTCGCATGTCCTAAAATGCAATAAATAAATCCATGCTTTAAGAAATTAACACTGTATCTGTCACGGCTCCCTCTGAGTCTCCTCCCCCTCGTGGCTCGGGAAGACTTCAGCGCTCGTCATTGCCAAGCTACTAACCGCTGCCACTCCCCACTTGTTTTGTCCTGTTTGGTTTTACACACCCGTGTTTCATTTATTGATGTGTGTATGTAAGTCCAGCAGTTTCTGTTTGCTTTGTGAGTTATTGATTTTGCAGCGAAGCACAAAGCACGCTGTCCGTCGACATTCTGTTCCATAATTTGTTTCTGGTTAACAGTCCTATTAAAACATAAGGTTGTTCTCCTCACCTTGCACCTGACTCCTTCCCCGTCAATACCCCGTTACAGTATCTTCATGCTCTCATCTTTTCATTAGATTATAGAGCACTTAATAATGTGATGCCATCTCATGTTCTCATGTGGTAATGATCCATAACATGTTTTAAAAATGTTACATACTGTATATATTGAAAAAATATATTGCAAATCAAATCGTAATATCTCAGAAAGACTGCAATTAGAGTTTTTTTCCAAAATCGTTCAGCTCTAGCTGCAGCTGAACCTTAAAATAGATTCATTGTTTTTGACAGATATTATGCATACAAACTACATATGGACATATCGCCCCCAAAAAAGGAAGCTTTAGAAATTGTGCATATACACTACTATGTCATTGTTCAAAGCAAACAGGACCATTTTAATGGCTGTACTGCAGTTTTACTCCAAGGTACAAAGTCACCACAGGTCATTACGTAGACAAATCACACAGGGCCCCTTTAATAAAAGTGAATTCTAATCATGCCCATGGCACAGTACAGAAGCACTCAAACAAACTGCCCTTTGTGTGTGTGTGTGTGTGTGCAGTAGCACTCACCAGCAGTCTGAGTGTGCAGTGAAGACCCCGTCCTTCAGGGACTCCGGGGCCATCCACCTGACAGGCAGCAGACCCTTCCCACCTTTCCTGTAGTAGTCCGTCTCATAGATGTCCCTGGTCATGCCAAAGTCTGGGAAGCACAAAGTCAAAGGGCTCATATAGTCGCTACGACTACGATGAAGGCGTACCTACGCCTTGTCGTCATCGACTGCATTTCCCTATACTTGACATTGATTGGTTTGTAAATGGTTGTGTCTGACATTTAGACAGCCTTTTCCCGAATTAAATAAATAATGAATGAACAGATTCATTTATTTGCCATTAGAATATTTTTCGCACAAATTGATTGAATTCGAAAAATGAACGTCTTCGAGTGCAAAAATTATATTGTTGCCAAAAGACAGCTGACTTTATTTGTTGGTCAGACCAAAACACAAGGGTTTAAATAGCCTAATGCAAGACAGGCCAACGAAGAGGAATATCAGGTGGAGGTAAAAACCAATAGACAATAAGCTCAAGGCTGGTAACACACAGATGGGGAAACGGACAGGGAAACACGGACAATAACACAAGACAAACAGTTATCCTGGGTGGACGGCAGACTCTGACAAAACTCCAATCAGGCTAAATATTAAATCTCCCCTCTCCCAATGTGCTACCGGCCTACCAACTTCCAGAATAATCCAAAAAGTGTTTTCACCCTGCAAACAAACTGACAAAGCGCGAATGCGGCTGGAAAATAATGTTTTAATACACTGCGGATGGCGAAAATGGATCGCATAATGCTTTCTGCTGTTGATTACATGAACTGGTTTAGTCCAAAAATGCGCAGTTGGTCCGTTTCGAGGTCGGATCACCTTCTCACCACAAACGAACCGCACCAGAGTTCGTTTGGAAGCGTGCCGAGACCACCAAATGTGGGAGGTGTGAAACACCCGCCTCTTGCTATCTTCTCTCAATTCCTCTGGCACAAAAAACAAATGGCTGTGTCTGACTGTACCTCCTATCTTGACAGTGAAATCGTGAGCCACCATGCAGTTCCTGGCCGCCAGGTCTCTGTGGACAAACTTCTTGGCATTGAGGTAGGCCATGCCATCCGCGATCTCCACCGCCATCTGGATCATTTCCTTCAGAGTGGGTGGCGGGCGGCCCGGATTGTTCTGAGGCACAGGAGGGTCACTGTCACATTTCAGTTGACACAGATAATAACGAATGGACAAATACCAATGTACTGGGTACCCAGTCAAAATCACCCAAGCCCGCCTAAGCAGTGACCCTGGTACAGTAAGTTTCACAATATAAATATACTGTATGACACAAATGTTTACATGAAATTAGTGAAAACTAAATGATACAATAAACAAAATATGGTAAATTATATTTTAAGTACTCATAACAAGTATAAAATCTGCAATTTGTATGAATTAAAGAATATATTTTTGTTTTGCACCAATTTGCACAAAATTAACTGTAACTTTGCAAAAAAAAAATCTAGTTTTCCAGATCAAATATATTACATAACTAATAACATTAACATGTTGCTGTGATGGATGTTTCTCACAGTAGTTTATTCTGGAGTGCCTAGGGACCCAGTTGATGAATTGTGTGTGAACTGCAGCCTGTGTGTGTTACAGTGGGGATCTAGTTACATCAGAGTCTGGCCTCAGACAGCGCAGGTATGTCTTGAGGTCTCCATGAGTCATCAGCTCCATCACCACCAGTGTAGGCTGGCCTTTAGACACCACTCCCATCAGACGCACCTGAAGGCCATATGAAATATGGTTGGGTACAAAGCCCCAGCAAGTGGAGCCATTTAACACCTCAGAACTGTTTGACCCCGCCGTGATTTCTCCTAAATGTGTGGGATTTCATATAGAAAAGCTTTTAAAGACCTCAATCTTGGTGACACTTTTTTTTCTTTCCATTCTAGTCTCTCATTATCATTACATTTAACGTTTTTGCACAGTGAAATACATTAGGTTTGCAGACTTCGTTTGAAGAAGTATTTTGTACGTTCAAATACGATCTGACACGCGCCCAGCGTGTGAAGAAGATGCCGCTGTTCCTCACCACGTGGTGGCAGGTGAACGCCTTCATGACGGAGGCTTCGTTCAGGAACTCGATCCTCTCTCTCAGGCTGGCGGACTCGTTGACCGTCTTCACAGCCACGTGGGTCTCTGGCTCGCCTTTGACCATGTCTTTTGCGATGCCCTCGTAGACCATGCCGAAGGAGCCCTGACCCAGCTCCCTGAGGATGTTGATCTTGTCCCTGGGTACCTCCCACTCATCTGGCTCATACACTGGAAGGACATCCACGCTCGCAAGTTATGCCAAGTCCACACATACAGTACACTGATGCACAGAGCCCAGGTTTTCCTGCTTTGTTTCAAGACAAAAGTCCTGACCATGCATCACTGTTTAAGAAAATACAATTCATGCTTTCCAGGCTGTGAAGAAAAACGCCTTATGTAAACAAAGGATATAACAACGTATACTCTGACGTCAAACAAAGGAGTACACTGAATACAGAGTTTCTTAACATCTCCAGCCTGGAACTTTTTCTAAAACTCCATCTTTACTGATCATATACAGTTTACATGTGGATGAAAGGCCAATTTGCATAGAAAAAGCTACGGATTTAAAAACAGCTGTGTAGGTGTTGGCTAGGCATCTGTTGGATAGAGTATTCATGTCCTTTTTCAACTGCTGTCTTGGGAGCATTTGGGTGTAAGGCAGGGACAACCCCTAGAGGGCGCCAGTCCATCACAGGACAAACAAACTAATTTACCCAACTAGTATTTGGACTATCTCCATTTTAGGTTTCGCCCAGACTTCCTTTTCTTTCTTTACAAAGACCATACATCTCAACCTTGGATGCACTGAGAAAATCAATTCATATGATCACTTACTGTCATTTGCACTGAGATACTCCGGGTTTGACGAGGCATAGATAGGTCCACTAGGCCCTTGGGTTTGCCTGATGTTCAAAAATAAAAAAAAACTGTGAGACACTGAGAAGACCCTCAAATGAAAGCAATGGATTTGAAGGAGGTGTAGCAAACCATACTTCTTCTTGAACACAAAGAAAGCTGTTGCTGCAAGGCTCAGCAGCAGAATGAAGCAGATGACAGACACAATCACAATCGTCATCAGGTTATTAGGATCCACCCCTGTCCAACACAGTGGAATCACATATGAGATTAATGGAAATACAAACCTCTCCATCACATACATGCAATTCTCCCAGGCTCCCAGGTGACTTTGGGACTGGGAAAGCTAGTTGATATATAGTAATGACTAATAATGCCACAAGTGACACACCTTGATAACAACAATAACAAATTATTAACAACAACGTACTTACTGTACAGACAAAAGCTTCTTCTACTGGACAATTATGTATTGTGACCTTGTGACAGTGACTTACTCGGGTCCTGGACGTTAAAGTGGGTCGATTTTGTCCATGAGCCATTGCCAGCCAGGGATGTAGCCCGGATCCTGACAGTATAGTTGCCAGGGTGCACCACTCTCAACTTGGTGCCATTGTATTGTTTGTACATGTTCCTAGACACACAGTGGTGTAGCTCCTGAGGAAAGATGTCATAACCCTAATTAGTGCCAGAAGCACAAACAAAACTGCAAAACACTGGCCTCAAAGCTCTCTAACGCTGTTCTGGCTTAAAACATGAGGCGGAAAACAACCCTAAGAATAGCATAATCTACTGTGTTTACGGGTTAGTACTGTGGGAACATCAGAGATGTTGTTTTTTTGTTTTCAGCAGCAACTAAACTGTCTTGGAATAGCAGAATCATACTGGGTGTTCTGTACGCCTGTCACCATGGTAACTACACATCGCCGATGCACCAAAGCTAAATTTGTCCTTCCATTAAGGCTATCACACAAATGACAGAAAGGCTACATTTTCAAAGAGCTGATATTTCTGCCAGACTGACCGTTTCAACATTTATCCTGTTGAACTGTCTTAAACTACTACTCCACACATTACACTACAATTTTAATGTGTGCTAATGTCAACCCGTCAAAGAGGGGAAAAACACTTAGTTGATTGGTTTTGTTAGAGGAACCAATTATGTACAGATTGTACATGTGTACATATGTATATGAGTGTGTGGGGATCACAGTCTCCTCACCTCAGAGTCTCCCAGCTTCTTGTAGTTGACCTCGTACAGGATAATCATGCCATTAGGGGCTTTAGGTTCCTGCCATTTGATGTGCACTGCATAGTCAAGCACGTCAGAACTGATGGGACTCACTATGTTGTCAGCTTTGTCTGGGAAAACAACAGAATCAAAGTAGACACACAAACAGCATTACAGTGGAGCTCAGCATGAATAATATTGCCTGTGCCTGCTTAACAGGGCCCCCTCCTTTTAAAGCTCATTCCCGAGACATCTGTACTTGACAGGCTAATAATGGCAAGACCGGTTTGCTTGTTGCCATTGGCTTGAATTATGATTGACAGACTTGAGTGACTAAAATGGTGTGGGTGGGGTTTCACAGGTGTCCCTAGATGTACAGTATGATAATATACGTATAGAGCCTCTTATGATGCCTTCACATGGATTCAGGCAGACGGTAGACAGCACCTTCTGGATGGCAGAAAAACAAACAATCCAAGGAAATAAAACAGAAAATAAAAACATGCATTACGATTTGCTGCTATGGCAATGTTGCGAACACATTAAATCATATTGTGCGTCTAATATTGTATTAAATTATTCAAGTATTGTATCTAGTATGCTAGTGTTGACTGACTTACGATACTGTGTTTTGTGCCGACCTCAGCTAAATCTACCGACCTGCTACCGCCCACTAAAGCAATATCCGGTGGTCTGCCGCGCTCCATGTGAAGGCAGCCTTAGCGCCAGTGGTTTAGCAGCTCCCTACCCTCTGGCATGGTGCGGGCGCTGACGTAGGCTGCCATGCTGCAGCGGTTGGGGTCCGTGGGGTGGTTGCAAGCGTGGACCTCGATCTGGTAGCTGGTGAAGTGGCGCAGGCCGGAGATGACGGTGGACTCCTTGGCGTGGACCGTCATCACCATCTTGGTGCTCTCGTAGGTCTCGTCCTCGTCTGCCCCGGGGCCTGTGGCACCCTCCGCTGGCCCGGGGCCGCTGGCTGGGAAGGGGAGCGTCAAGTTGGCGACGCCCATGGCAGAGCGCCGTTGTCTGGAAGGTCTGTGGAAGGAAGGGGAGAGTCAATCTGGTCAGGTCCCATGAATGACACATATTTTACTAGGTACGGGATGGGTGGAGTTTGCCTTTAGCGGTAATGCAATGCAAATACAAAACCTTACAGAAAGGTTAGTATCTGGCATGCTTTTCTGTGTAATCAAAATCTAATGGCGCTAACTGGAATGCATTGATGAGCCAGACTCCAAGCACTACAATATACAACCTTATGTCTCAATTGGAGAGTTGTGCTCAGTTTTGACCAAGAGCCACAGACACAGTCTATCATTACTTATTGTGAATGGCAATGTCATAAGATCTCAATACTGAGCACAAGATGGCGCATGTGAGTCTAATTTGTTATATGGAGAGCTCCATTTAGAAAAACACATAATTGAGTTGGACAGCAGGGAGATTGATGGTACATTAAACAAAATATCTAAATACTTTAACGTCTAAAGACAACTCAAGTCAGGGGAACGCTCCATAAACAACAAAAGGAGGACTCTCTTGTATTGTGTCTTACTTGATCTCAAAGACCTCGTTGTGGAGGTAGTTCTCGAAGGTCTTGCGGTACTCTGAGTCCTCCTTCTCCTTCTTCAGCTCCTTGTCTGTCTTGGGACAGGAGCAGCACCTCACGCCCTGGCCCTGCTCCTCTGTCTGGTTCCACTTCAGCTCCTCATCGCTGTCCACCTGGGTGGGCACCCGGGACGGCAGCTTCATCCCTGCAGAGATGGACACACAGACACACGCACACGGAGGGTGGGGTGGAGTGGAGGAAGAGATGTCAGTCAAATGTTACACAGACTCCCAACACTACAGACACCCGTTGTTGGTTTTTATTTTGTGGAGAGGAGGGGCAGGGAGGGCTGTCCGAGAGTTAAAAACAAATAAAATGTAAAATAAAAAACAAAAAACAGGTCTGTGTGTGTCAATACATGTGCCGTAGCACGGGGGAGGGGGTACACCAGTGGTGGCGGTGGGGCACAGGCAAAGCTCGGCATGTGACAGAACAACTCCATCATGATATCTGCGTGAACCCAGGCGTGTCCCAGGGTTAGTTACGGCCTCTGTGCCAGGTTTCACTACGTATTTTGGTGCTCAACATGGTAATCATGGATCTGCACTAAAGCCAAACATTCACACCTCACTTGGCACCGTTGCTCAACAGGCTCAGTGCCAGAGTTAGGTTTCTGTTTCCTCTATGGGATGTTTTATTAAAAGATGGACTATTTAAAGCCACTACAGACAAGATAACCATTATAAGCTGTTTAGAGGCCTGCTTTCCCCAGGGCGTGTTGCATGGCTCAGCTCGACCCCAAAACATCTAATACTGACAACTTTGGTGATTAGCGACCAGTGTTGGGGAAGTTACTTTCAAAAAGTAATAAATTACTTATTACTGTTCAGTAGAAGAAGTGTGATTCCGTTACATCATTACTTTATCTACAAAGTAATACATTACATATTATATTATTTTTAATAATTTAATATTGGTGACTAATATGACACATATTATATGCCAAGCGTTTGAATGTGAAGTACACATATAACAAATGTACCCAAGGGGCAATTTGGCTTGCAAACAGTAGTCACACAAGGAATTGTCTGTAGACCTCCGAGACAGGATAGTATTGAGACACAAATCTGGGCAAGGCTACAGAAATATTTCTGCAGCATTCAAGGTCCAAATGAGCACAGTGGCCTCCATCAGCTGTAAATGGAAGAAGTTTGGAATCACCAGGACTCTTCCTAGAGCTGGCCGCCCGTCCAAACTGAGCGATCAGGGGAAAGGGCTTTAGTCAGGGAGGTGACCAAGAACCCTATGGTCAGTCTGGCAGAGCTCTAGCGTTGCTCCATGGGGAGAGAAGAACCTTCCAGAAGAAGAACCATTTCTCTTTCTACCATCCCTACAGTGAAGCACGGTAAAGCACCATCATACTGTGGGCATGTTTTTCAGTGGCAGGAACTGGGATTCTAGTCAGGATCAAGGGAAAGATGAATGCAGCAATGTACAGAGACATTCTTGATCAAATCCTGCTCCAGAGCGCTCTGGTCCTTAGACTGGGGAGAAGGTTAATCTTCCAACAAGGAAGCACACAGCACACAGCCAAGTTAACAAAGGAATGGGTTCGGGACAACTCTGTGAATGTCTTTGAGTGGCCCAGCCAGAGCGCAGACTTCAACCCGATTGAACATCTCTGGAGAGATCTGAAAATGGCTGTGCACAGATGCTTCTTATCCAACCTAATGGAGCTTGAGAGGTCCTGCAAAGAAGAATAGGAGAAACCTCCCAAAAGTAGGTGTGCCAAGCTTGTAGCATCATACTCAAAAAGACTTGAAGCTGTAATTGCTGCCAAAGGTGCTTCAACAAAGTATTGACCAAAGGATGTGAAAACGTACACTACCGTTCAAAAGTTTGGGGTCACCCAGACAATTTCATGTTTTCTATGAAAATTCACACATTCTTTCCTCA
>JAODLL010005529.1:0-10486 GCA_026546735.1 Forbesichthys agassizii
ACACACACACACACACACACACACACACACACACACACACACACACACACACACACATATACATACACACACACACATATACATATAATATATAATCCTAAATTGTCACAAACAGGTGAGAATACTTCTGGAGAGCCTAGAAGTCATTGTGAATGTGTCCGAGTAGCAACTGCATTTACCAATCAGCGTCGTATTGATAGCTATATGGGCGTGGTCAAGATGGTTCATCCAATCAACTGCAAAGTATGTTTTGAAAGTGCCTGCCCTTTACAAACAGGTCCGATGGAAGGCTCCAAGATGAACTTGTGAGTGACTAACAATCCATCTGGCATGTCAGGCCAACAAACAGGAAGAAGGGAGAATAAAAGGCAATATTTTACAACTCGTTATTTATGTTTAATTACACACACACACACACACACACACACACACACACACCAAGAGCAAAGACCAAACACTAATCTCAAAATCACAAAGATTATGTTGTATTTGTCAGTGTCACAAAGATATACTGTGCAGATATGTAAATACACCTGTATGACCTTGTCATACAGGTACAGCTAGTCCTGAGAGTAAATACGTTCATGTTAGGGGTCCAATGCCAACGACCCTATCACAGCCTAATGACAGAAATATCACTAGCTAATCATCAACATGAGCTAATCATCAATCAGGTCATAGGCTCCAGCCTATCTAAGATGCACTGTACCTCGTGCTATCCCATCAATTACTGTGTGGATGTGTGGAGCAGACTTTCCCAAATGGGACTTCACAATGCCATTAAACAGACCATTAAGATCACTAAAACAGCTTCCAGCTATACTTGGCAGTGACCCCACAGCAGTGTTTGGTGGACAGAAAGTTGTTGAGATGCATGTTTGCTCGCCTGCGCGCGCACACACACACACACACCTCTTGAGGCCAGGAAAGAGAAATGATCTTGCATAATAAATACGTATAGGCCATAAGCTGTAGGTATGATTTTATTTTCAATGGGAACTAGCAATAAAATACTGCCCCCCACCACCACCACCATCCTTCGGGTGCAGGGAGAAATCTAAATTGACTTAATACAGATGTAGGGGCTATCAACTAGAGCAGATATTCTCACAGAGCATTTCACTCACTGATAGCCTGTGGAATGTCTTACAAATTATACTCACATTCCTACTGTGGTGCCAATATCCTACCTACAGCCGCTTGAGGCTTATAGTTTCTTTTAAAAGATCCCCCTTACAAGACAGCTTTAGTCAGTGTAGTGCATAAATAAAGCTTCACAGTACACTGACGGCTGTTGTGGACACTGGACGCCTTATAAAAGCTACAATACCTACCTATGAACACCAATGTTTGTGCAAAGTTGGTTGACATCTATACTGTAGTATTCTACACTTACCCAAGTTTTCAGAATTGAATTAGTGTAATTTAAATTCTACAATATTAAACTGGTCTAACATGATAATACGTTCTACCAGTAGCTGTAAAAGATATGTATACACATCTAAGTATGATTTTGAGAAACAATGGAAGTGAATGGCAGACCTTTTTTGATTCAGCTTCATATTCAAGCACGCATCCCACAAAGACGCACTGCTCTTTCCAGAGTGCATTTGGCAGGGGATCCTTGCATCTGTCTCGGTTGTGCTTTCACACCGCTGTGCATCATCCGTGCATTCCAAAATAGCTGAAGCAAGTGAGAAGCCAGCCAGGCACGCAGGCCATGCCACAGATAGTAAGCTGCTCTTTCTCACTGATGGATGCACTGAGACTAGCCTTGAACATGTCAGATACTTAGAACCATAACAATGAAGGCTTCAGAGCAATGGAGGAAAGAGACACTTTTGTCTCAAGCAGGCGTCAATGGAGAATGTCACCACTACCGTGATCTCTATACACATGACTCACGTCACTTAGAGCATGCAGTATTGACTTTTGGAGATAATCAGTGCATTTACACTAGCGGGGGCTGGCAGATTCAGTTACCCTTTTCCAGAATACACTTTGAAGAATAGGTTCTTCAAAAGGGCAGTGTGTTTAGTTATTCCACTGTGTCTTCAGACAAGTGTGCCAGGGCCAAACCTAAAGGTAGAGCCAGAGATGCTGGAGGAAGATATTTGAACTTGATCAAAACTTAAAACACCTCTCCCTTCAATGACATATAGTGCTCTTTCATAAGCTCCGCCCCCCACATTATATAGGCTACACACATTGTCATGGCTGGGAGGTGTGGTCTGCAAACTTTGTTTGTGTTTCCTTTACAGAACCATGACTGTGTAGATACACCAGATTTATTTTCCTGTAGCTTAGCCAGAAAAAATATTGTGGGTGTGAGACTATAACAAAAATGTATTCAGGTTCTGCACTTGAACTGGGTGTGCAGCTGCCTCTTTGGGTGGCACAGACCCTGGCACACCCGTGGCTATGGTAGAGCTGCAGACCCTGAATTTGACAAATCAAAATTGTATTTCTTACAATCACTAACTCCGCCTTTAATGTTGGCAGTGAAAGGCAGTGTTGTTTCATCACATCAGTTGCACCTGCTCGAGTAGGCTACACCACGAGCCATATTCACTTAAGAGTACTTCCTGGCGATATATTCACCACTCACAATTTGTCAAACCAGAATAAAGACATCAAAACCCTCAGTAGTCTCTACACGTATAATGCTTCTCCTATTGGTCTACATAGCCTACTGATTAAGCTTCACATTGATGTTATTTTTGGCAACTAATAAAACCCATACATGACTTTGTTGTGACAGTATGTTTTTCAACTATGGTACATCTCCAACTGCTTCATGTCACATAAAGCCGTTTTGTTTTTAAACCCCCCCCCCCCGGCCCGCTTGAGAGATCCACTGGGAAGCTTGATGTGCAATAAACCAGACAACTGCATCATTCGTAGACTACTTCCGCGCATTTAGGCTAAAATGTTTTTTTTTATCGACATAAAACTTCCCACGGAGTGGCACGGTCATATTTATTGAAATGATCGAACTATCGAGATAGCCTAAACATAAGTTACATTTAGTCTTAACATTTCTGTCCAGGCAAGATTAGTTCGCTAGCCTACTACCCCCACCCCCAAACATACAACCCCCTATCTGTTGCGCCTCTGGGCCGTGAGGATCGATTGACATATTTGACAAATCCTTTCAGCACTTACCATTTTATTGGGATCCATTATAGTCCCAAACACGGCCGTGCTCCAAATACACTACAGCACCGATGATCCGGCCGTCTGACTATCCTAAACACAGCGACTGTATGGGGGGCTATCCGGGCAACAAAATGCATTGGGAGTAGCGGTGGCGGTTGAGTGGAGGCCGTTAGCTCAACATGTGTCCCGATTTGGTATTAAAATAACTCAAAAAATCCTTCCTTCCGCGTCCCTTCTCTTCTATTTTCTGCCGGTCCTACGTGCTCGTTTGACGGTGGGGGCTACCAGCATCCGACTGCCGAAACGCGGATCCGAACTGTGTGGAAAACCCGTCCTCTTGGCGCACAAATTGGCATACCAGCTGACAACACTCGCACATCTCAACGCTATCTGAATGAAAAGTACACTAGTGTGTGTTGGGCTGCATAGCGCGTTACCTACGGATCAAGCCAGTGGGACACCTTTATTTTGCAAATAGCGCGCTCTGGGCTACACAATAGAGGTTGCAGAGTGGGATGGCTTAACCCCCTTCTCGAGTTCTGCAATATACACTTCCACCATTGGTCTCTGTTTCCTACATTAGTACCAGAACCTAAACAAAACGTCAGCCAATTTTTCCAATCGAAGGAAAAAAAAGACAAAATAAAATGATAGAAAAAAATTGTATGTATGCATGTATATTTATTTATATATTTGTGTATATATTATATATAAACAAAACAAGTATACGAATGGAATGACATGCTTATCACCTGATAATAAACTTGTAACATGATGACAGCTTGAAATAGGATGGTAAAGGCAGCAAGTTTTCTGTGAAGCAATGTGACTCATTTCAAAGATGGACTACTATGATTTTACTTATTTCCCAGAAATGCTTGAAGCTTTAAAAAGTAGCCTTTAGCTATTCAGAAGAGTCAATCTTAGGTTTGATGCCCCCATCTGGTGTCCTACTGAATAAATTCCCCTCCAGTCTAATGATGAGTTAATAAATGGTAGCTGCAGAGTACAAAACACATGTTTTCACTTCCACAAATTAAAACTTATTTGACATTAATGAATGTTAAATAAATTATCATTTACATCATGCATTTAGACTTTTTAATGAAAGGGCCATTGCAAGTGCAGACATACCGATTGCTCTAGTGAAGTATAAATAATACATGTGTTTATCTAAAGAAAGGATGAATGAATGTATAAGGAATAGTAAATACATTTGGATAAAATAAAAGTGTTCTCTGATTACTATGTGTCCTTAAAAAATGTTCACTATAATAAATAAATAACAACTCACCTACAAAGCAAATGTGCAGAAACACATTAAACTAATTGTATCAACTAATAATTTGATACATAGCCAAGCCAGTGACAGTAACCAATTGGTACTGGTTATAGTCTACCTTCCATCCTGTATGGTATAATGGTTCTAATCCATCTGACAATGTGTATGGTACACTGGTTATATTCCATCTGTATGTTATTATGTTGTTACAGGTAGCCTATAATCGTTTTTACATTGATTCAGTTTGGCCCTTTACTGCCCCCTTTTGGCCGTTCTGTATAGAGCATAACATAGGTCGTGTGACACAGGGCCGGCTAATTTAGACCTTCAGAATACCTGTAAATTCATTAAGTCCACAGGTACTGAACAGAACAGTCAGTTGAAATAATGCTGATCATCATCACTCCTGCAGTGTTAACCCAAGAGTAAGTAGCTTTGCTTGTAAGTTTTCAGTTAAAACAAACTTAAATCTGAAAGCAACTGAAAAACATTTTTTTATTTTGTATTTTTCCCCCTCAAAGATTTCAGTTTGATTTTCAATTGAATTGTTCACATTATAGGTCATTAAAGGTGAAAAGGGTTCTGACATGATTTATCTTTGTCTCATTCTTCAAAATCACAAAAACCTGGCATTTTAACAGGGGTGTGTAGACGTTTTATATCCACTGTATGTCTATGTATGGCATACTGGTTAGTGGTTATCCAGCCTGCCAGGCTCTCAAGACAAAGGTTGCTTATTTCCACTGACTCAACACTTCCTGGTACGACGTGGGCTCAAGAGACCAGCATTTCTCACATTCAGTGGTCCTATTCTGTGTCACTCTGTTACAATAGGTTTATAGCCTGAATATATGAATAAAAGGTCGCCCAGACCAAAACGAGTAGGGTGCTATCCAATAACCTGGTTATTATAGCTAGATCTTTGGTGTGTTGGTTTAATAAACTATTGTAAATCAATCATCATCAACTGCAATAGGAATTTTATACTGTTAATTCCTGTACTGCACATTTGCAAACACAGGCATGCAAAGTAGAATGGTCTCTTCAGGTGCACATTCCCATATAGACAGAGAGTGTACTCTGCTGTGGATGAAAAACAAGGAAAAGGGCAGGATATTTTAGGCATCATAATTACGCCAGACACGTTGTGGCATCACCCAGTGTACCATTTGAGCCGTCCTAAATGAAGCCTGGTGCCCCAAAGCCTTCCACAAGCACTCATTATGTTTCTTATGGGTCATAGTGATTACTACCTACATACAAGCTCCCAATTGAAAGACCAATTCTGGGCTAGAACAATTACTGTACAGTTGTGCAATCTAGGAAGGCATTGCCAACCATAGGATTTTTATTTCTGAAAGTTATTGAAAATGTGTTATTCAATTTGGGATTGCTATAAAGCAGACCATAACGTCATCCACAACAATGATGCCGAAGATTAAAAGTGTAAATTAAAGAGGCCTTTGATATGAGGAAAACATGTTATTATAAACAAGAGCTGTGTTATCTGTATGCCACTTATGATTATTTTTATAACTTGTGGACACAATATGACAATATAACAACCCAGTTATTAACCTATCAACTCAGATAGGAGTCCATGACATTAGCAGTTTAAACAAACATAGTTGAGTCAAACCACCTGTCTTTAGGCTAGAATGCTTGAACTGCACACTGCTTCAATGCATATCGCCATATAAGTGTTGCCTTAAAGCGATTTAACTTAACATGACAAATTACTGCAAATGTAACTATTATTACTAGGTTCCTATTGTATGCACTTATTTCTACTTTGAAAGGGTTTTCTATAGCATGGACGTACTATGCAGAGAGAGAGAGAGAGAGAGAGAGAGAGAGAGAGAGAGAGAGAGAGAGAGAGAGAGAGAGAGAGAGAGAGACTGTCTGTGTGTGCATATGCATGGGCGTGTGGGCCTCTTGAAGTTGCCATTGCAATGTTATTCTTCTTATGGGCTATCAACTGAAAAAGAAGGAAAAAAAAGTATTTTCTTTATAACTCAGGACCACAGGATATATAAACAAATTTCTGATTACAGACATTTCACATGATCATGAATTAGTTCAAAATGCGTAGCTAACCTATCAATACTAATACAAATATGTAACAGCTATAATTGAAATAATTAATAATGAAAAATACAACATAAACAGTGGGCATCTAAAATGCACATACAAATTAAAAAAACTAAAACATATTTAGATTCAGCAAATCTCTTAGTTAAATTAATACTGTGTTAGTGAAACAGTTTTAGATGTTGTAAAAAGTATATTAAACATCGCTAATATAAAGGTATCAAGTGAAGCGACAGCCTCTACTCGTGAATGCGGTGTCATAGTAACAGTAACCATGCCGGCTTCTCAGATCATTCGATTGGATAACAGGAAAAAACGCAGATGACGTCGGACACTTTTCTGCTCAGAGTTGATTATTTTTCAACTCTTCTAAAACACAAGGTGCAGACGGCGTCTAAAAAGTGAGGTGCCTGGGGCGCATAAGCAGCACCCAAGATTCCTTCTGCCAATCGAAGAAAAAATATTTCTCTCGGTGCATAAAGAGCGTGCGTCCCTACTTCTTCCTCTCATTGGCCTCCTCCTTAGCATAACCTCCATCTCTCTCTGCAATCTCTCCTCAATCCTGCTCTACTTACCCCCTTTTCTGGACGGTTGCTTTTTATTTCGAGGAACACTATGTAGGACAACAAAGATACAAACAGGGTTTGCCTTTCATATTACCAGTACCAAAAAGAATGGTCCATGTACTAGAGTCCCAGACACCCCTCCAATTCAAATTTAATAATGTTGCATGTTCAGAACATTTAATAGCATGACTTATTTCTGCCAGCTTGATTGCTTATTTACAATCACTATAATTTAAGGTCAAAAGGTAATTTAAAGTCAGTTATTGTAAGCTTCACACCTTTTGTCAAATTCAGCAAATATCTTCTTACCGTCACCTATAGATGTCTGTGCAGGTGTTTCTACACACATGGGTCACAAACAAAGGGCTGCAGACAACACTACACAACACTATCCTAATAGACAATGGGGTGGATGTCCAATGTGGGGGCCGGCTTGCTCACCGTATTGGTGGGCATAATTCAGGTTGGCTAGGTTACAGAAATATTGTAGAAACCAGAGTGATCAATACAACCACATTGGCTGACCTGCCACTAATGCTGGTTGAAGAATGGGATTACATCCCATGTTCCTTATAATGTGGCACCATTTAAAAGGGAAATAATTAGGCTTTCCAATGGTATACGTTTTATTGCCAAGAAGCATTTTTACAACAAAGAAAGAAATAATCTACCAAATACAATTTCCTTACATTACATTGTGTTATGTTTACAAACGCAGACAGCAATGTAATAGGATAATTGTGTATGGCATTAAAGATAGCCTACAAGTGAGTTTGTTATGGTCACTCTAACTGTTTTAACATGTATTACGGTAGTTCAACTTTATCATTATTCATTATCTGCAATGCCATTTTACCTGTCTGGAATAATATCTTGACTTTGATTTTAACAAAATTCAAACTACTTCTGACATTTATGTGTAAGGATAATTATTAAACACTATATTATACTCCACTTAGATAATACTGTATATTGCAAGGCCGGATCTACCATATGTAAAATCTGGGCACGTGCCCAGGAACTCTCTGCCCAAGGGCCCCTGGGTACGTGCCTAGATTTTGCATATTTTGCATATGATTTTACATATTTTACATATGATTTTACATATGATTTTACAGTGAAGGGAAGAAAAGAAAACTTCACAAGATCTTGATAATTATTGAATCAGAATAAAATTCAAGTTGTTTACAAAAAATGAAGTATCATGATTATCTGTTTAATATGTCAGTTTGATGACATGGATGGAGCCTTATGATTGGGAGCGGGCCACAATTCATTGTGTGTGGATTTGTCGGTGGGTGGGCATAGAGCCAAAGCTGGTGGTTTACATTGTACTGATTCATTGTCAGTTTTAAGAACGAGTTCTAAGAATGAGTTCAGATTAAAATTTGGATTAAAACAAAGTAATTATTTTGTAACTGCATCTATGGTCAGACAGGTTGTATTAGCGAGTGGAACTGTGGAACAATATAGTATAGTGTATTTACCATTTGCATAATACGTGTATTGCATACTTATGGTGGGATGCTGATAGGCCTGTGTGAGTGTTAGTTTGTTAAGTGCAGTATGCTGGCTTTTGCAGTGTGTTAAGTTACCCAGCTCACTTACTGACCTTTTGCAACCTGCATTCAGCTGTGTTGTCATCGTCAACGTCATACACAACAATTTGCTAGTCATAATGACATTTGAGATCAATATTTATTGAGCGGTATAAACTGAGCTAGTTAACTGAAATTGAAATTTTGGATGTGTGCCGAGTCCAGTAACATCACTGCTGATGAATAGTCAAAAATGAATTATATGTCTGTCCTTTTGATGATTAATAATGACATTACAATGCCAGTCAATTTAAATCAAGTCAATTGTATTGCCAACATAACCCCCGTAACCTACTCCACCCGCCAGGCAAGGAACCCCCCCCCCCCCCAAAAAAAAACCACATGGGTTGAAAAGGAAGAAACCATGGGAATTGTGACTTTGATGCAATTGAATTATGATTAGAGAAAATGACATTGTTACCGTAATATCTGTAATGTTAATTCCAGATAGTCAGTCTTAGCTAATACATGTTAAAACAGCTTGCCATAGTTTCATTGTTGTTGCCTCAAAGTACACTAATGCATTTACTAATTACTGCTGAGTCATTTTAAACTTAAATATTCTGAACAAGAACTACTACATTTAAACAAACACAAGAACTCTCTCTGACTCCTCCCCCTCCCAGACAGGAGTAGCCCAAACACAGGCAACAGCTACAACTTGGTGTCCATCATCCCTTGATGAATTTACTATATTCTCAATAAAGCTGCTGTCAGTTCATTGGTACATATAGGAATTTACTGTAAAATAAACACTACCAATATCCTCTTTTATAGATGTTAATAATATAGACTTGAAAAGTTAAACTGAAGCACTCATAGCATTCCAATAAGCATCTTTAAGCTACAACAATTTGCAGATGGAGGGTTTGTTTTATTGAAGATTCATTTCCATTTAATAGACTTGCTGTAATTTCAGATCTCTACCAAATGATGGTGCTCTGCTCACACTAGCAACAGAAAGACTGCACAAATAAATGAAAATAAAAACAAACATACACACACAGACCACCCCAATGCAATATTGGCAGTTTTGAGTATCCATATTAATGTGATAATGTAACTAGAAGCCAAAAATGAGCGTGAGGGTTTCTATAATGTCTGTTTACATGTGTTAAAATGCAAATCTATTTCTATTTGAAATGTGTTCTGTTCTTTCAATAAATTAATTATAAGTTATGTGATTGCATTGAACTAAATTCACATATGTTTAATAAAACTTAATGGATACTTAGACACAAAGAAAATGCAAAGAACCTCTAGTCCATCTTACCTTTGGTCAGAACTTCATTGACACTTTAATGACTGAGATAAATACCGTAAAAGTAATAGCATAAATTCAAAGTTTAATTTGTTGGCCTTTTTATATTCCCTGGCTTCCAGACTTCATATTGTGGTTGGACTGCATAAAACTGCGATTGTCAAGCATGTTGACCCATAACCGCCATTAACTGAGAAAAGACATTCACATGCTTAAGATTATATCTTTTCTGAGACTTCTGAGCTTCCAGCTTTCTTAACTGAAACATTGTCATCTGATTTAACGTTTGATAAACCCTTTACTCTCTTTTACTGTATCTCAACAAAATGTCTATTTTCAACAAATGAACCCTTCAATGCAAGAGGTGTTAAACCAACCTTCTCATATATATACTTTTTTGTTTGCAATGTTGATCATCATACATAATGTTAATTACATTACAATTTGTCAATGTTCTATACTTAGTAAATTATCACCAGATATACTGTAGCTACAATATATATATTTACAGTGTATATATATATATTAC
>JAODLL010005530.1:0-10485 GCA_026546735.1 Forbesichthys agassizii
TAGGATGCCTACGCACCTTCGGTGCTTGGCTCCCTAATAATAAAAAAACTAACAATAACAATAGGTGTCAGCAGCTTTGCTGCTTGACCCCTAATAAAAAAAACGAACAATAACAATAGGTGTCAGCAGTTTCGCTGCTTGACCCCTAATAATCACTAGGGATACAATAGGGTCCTCGCACACTGTGTGTGCTCGGGCCCTAAATATAGCCGCAAGCGGCAATCATCGGGGTCCAAGCAGAACAACATCAGTCGCATCAACTCTTCTGTCGAAGCGGTTCAATGTCCCCAGCAAGAGAAATAAGAGGTGGAATTATACCAATGTTAAAGGCAGTGGAACGGACAACACAATGCGAAATTCGCTGAGGAACATTTTTTTCAGATACAATAATATCTAAGACTGTAATGTATTTGAAGATAATGGAGTTTTACAATTAGCGGACAGAAATCCTGTTCAACTCCCATATCCTGTTAAGCCAGACGGACCCATAGCCTGACATACCCAGCTGACGTTATTAACTGCAAAACAATTAGAGCTAAGGAATAAATATTTACCGAAAGTGTGTCAGATTGTTTATTTCTCAATATTCCATGAAATCCAAAAGCAAGTGTTATCAAAAGAAAGTACTATTATTTTCCTTACTTTTCCATGGTCATTGTTGTCTAGCTAGAAGTCGTCCTGATCAAAATGACCAACATAACATTAGTGGTGTCATTGTTTTGGCTAGCCAGAAAGTTTTATTCGTAAGGTCTTCTTCTGCCATCTTCTGAATAATTTGTTACATCAAATTACAAAAATGAGATAAGCGTAAATCTGCACCCCTTGAAACGGAAAGTCAGATCAAAATTCTTTATACAAATTTTTGTCAGCATAATGTTTAGATGATTTGTACCAAATTTCGTGAGAATTGGATTGAGCGGCCTCGGACTAGTTAATTTTGCATGAACATTTAGTTTTTTCAAAATTGCGGAAAATATTTCCAGGCGGAAATGTGCGCAACTATGCCCATTCGATTCGGGAGCCTTCAGGGAACATGTGGAACTTAAAAGCTTATTTATAAGCCCATATGGTTCTCCAGATATAGGCAAAAACGTAAATGTTGTTGTTATAGCGCCACCTAGAGGCGCCACTTCGTGGCTAGGCCCTTAATAATTGGGGGGGGGATAATTAACATAGCCAAGTAAACTAATTGGAGGGTAGTCCCTTTAAGTTCTGGAAGTAAGAAATAAAAGATTCCCATTTCTTATTAAACCTGGCAGCAGAGCCCTTGAGTGAGAATTTATTTTTTTCTAGTTGCAAGAAAAACATAACATCCCCAAGCCATTGAGAGACCGCAACTACATCCACTTGTTTGCGTGACAGGGATGTTAGGTCTGAGGGAATGCCAAATACCACCACTAGGGGGGATTGGCAGCAGGGAAACACCTAGCACATCAGACAGAACTTGAAATACAGAGTTACAATAGTTTTCCAGGGCAGGGCATTGGGAAAACATATGGGTAAGGTCACAAGGGGAGGCATGACATCTATCACACACTTGTCTCTTACACTGCGATATATACTGGCCAGTCTGGTGTTGGAGAAGTGCACTCTGTGTACAACTTTAAAATGAAATATAGCCGCGAGCGGCAATGATCGGGGTCCAAGCACGGCCAAAAGTTGAGGACCCTTGAGGAAAAAAAAGCTAATAGCAATATTAGTAAAAATTTCATAGCAGCAAAGAGATGTCACAGAAAAATGGTCAAATATCCAGGCTGCCTCCACAAGAAAGCTTTGAACTCACAACCTTCAAAGATGTGACACAGTTAATAAACCGCTACGCCATTGGAGATACTGCAGTAAGTGTTTTTTCCATCCAAAAAGTATAAATGAATTGCATTGAATTGCACAATTCCACCAGTAGATGGCAACATGAGACCATAAAGGGGGACCTGCTCTAAAATTATTTGGCCTTTTGTAAAACATTGAATAAACATTATTTAGATATTTCTTATCTGCCTTTTGCAAAACGTTATGTCTGTTCCAAATAAAATGTCAGAGATGTAGGATTTTTACATATAGAAAAGGAAGAGGTCTAAAGGTTTTTCAGACTTTCTGAGATTGCAAGGGGTCACAGCTGGAACCAACTACCTTGTGTATGCAACCAACTACCTTGTGTGCAACATTCCATTTTACCCACTCAGCCATGGAAACTATATAATGTACATGTTTGTTTTGTCGTAAAAAAAAACATTGAATTTGACCTCATACCAAACTTTGATTGAGAAAATAAACAAATTGGTTTTAGATATCAAAATTCTTTGAACTTAAGATCAGACTGGTCTGTAGATGCTATAAACAAAATTTCATTTAAATCTGAGTAGCAGTCTAGGACAAGTTGCTCAAAGTAGGTTTTTCATACATTGTGAATATGCAGGAAATGTGACTTGTAAAAAATGAAAATTATAATTAAAGTTGATAAACGTGCCTTGTAGAAAACATAAGAATTTATTTTTTTGAATATAAGTCAAGTACTTTTTGAGATGTGGGCTAAAATGTAAAAGTGTATGTTGTAGCGCCACCTATTGGCTATTTGTCCCAATGTTTTGTACCACCCTTCTTTGTTCACAGCGGAACTTATATGCTTTTGAACTTTGATTAGCCGTATATCGGCAATATCGGTGAGCCAGCTAAATGGCACTATAGGAAATATATGCAAATGGCCTAAGGTATAACTGAACAAAAAATGTTAGTTATATCTTTAAAGGTTTTTAAGATATCGACAAGTGGCAATTGTAGCGCCCCCTATTGGCGAAATGTTACAAAAATTGGGTATCGTCAAACAAAATGTGCGTGTAAAATTTCATTATGTTGGGACCATGGGATCAGAAGATACAGGTCAATGAGTAATTATGGCGGATCTGTCAAAGTTGATTTAGTCATAACTTCAAAACAAAGTGTTAAATCAAAATTCTATGAATAACTTTCTGTTACCACAAATTTAGTAAGATTTAGATGAGTAGTCTCAGACTAGTTCATTGTGAATTAGCATTCAGTTTTTTGGAAATAGTGTGAAAATGAGACATTTTTACAGCAGCGAACCAACCAGTGAAGAAAATATGCAGAAAGAAGGAATTTTGAAATTAGGCCTAGCCATTTTGGAGATATGTGTCAAAAGGCAAAAGTGATTGCTATAGCACCACCTATAGGCGCAGTACCTTGAATTTGGGGCTCTGAGTATTGGGGGCAATTTGTGGTCATGTGGTTAAGTTTGGTGTTTCTTGGCCTTAAAGTTTTGGCTGGCCAAACACTTTTAGCGGAGAATAATAATAATAATAATAATAATAATGAGAACAAAAGCAATAGGGCTCCTGCGCCTTCGGTGCTTGGAGCCCTAATAAGACCCAGACGGGCACAAGGTTTTGTAGAGCGTATCATGTCTGTTGCCTCATCCCACCACTCCTGCGTTAACCCAATCCTCAACTCCCGCTCCCAAGCCATCTTCGTTTTGTTACTACAGTGCTTGTCTATGGACATGATGCATGTGTGGATATGGGATATCAACCCCCTCTGACAGCAGAGACAGCAGTGTCCCTGGGGATGAGGCTGGGAAATCAGGGAACTAAGAGGAAGCAAAATGCCGTGATGGAGGCAGAGAGATCTTCCAAAACAAGATCGGGGAAGCTAACAAAACCTTTTTCTCCATACATGTCCTGGAAAGTCCCAAAGGTCCTTGTTGGCCTACTGGGAGAAGGCAGTATCCACTATGGATGGAAGGAATGCGTGGTTCCTATCAATAGAGCTCAATATAGAGCCAGAGGAAAATTTAAAATGGCGTCAAAACTGGTACCAGATTTTAAGGGTGGAGAGCACCACCGGGTTGCCAGTATAGCGAGATGGGGATATTGGAAGAGAAGAACAGAGCAAGGAAGGGAGAGAGGTAAAGATGCAGGACCGTGATTCAAGATGGCACCATGGCCAGTCTGAAGCATGTAGCCAGAATGGGAGTTTTTGAAAATTGGCAGCCCAGTAGTAATAAAGGAAGTTGGGTAACGCCAGTCCTCCTCCAAATCTAAACCTCTGAAGCAGAGATTTACTGACCCTGGGTGCCTTTCCAGCCCATATGAATGAAGAGATGGCCTGGTCAATTGACTTAAAAAAAGTTGCAAATCTTCTGTATTTATAGCACATATCTCACACTGGTATGTTAAACCAACCAATTTCCTAACAATTAAATGTCAACATTTGTACCACTTTACAATAACCCTATAAAGGATTTATATATATATATATATATTTAATTAGATTGTATACACTATTGGTGTATTCATTATTAAACAGTTAGAAACAAGTTATAACTGTTTTCATGCAGGGTCACTATATGGCAATATCAAGTTACTGCTATCTATCTATTATGTTAAATCTCAGCTCTTGCTGTCATGTATGCTACTGTACAATTATTTTAGGTTTTGGTCTATCAATACTTCAGTTTACCCCCAGCAGTGTACTGAACTGATACCAGTGTTAAATACACGTGTTAATCTTTACAGAGGAAGACTGGGAATCATTTTTGAATGTATAAATGGGTTTTCTGGGCTGGCGTCTTCCTTAGAGATAGGGTGAGAAGCTCGACTATCCGTAAAGAACTCTGAGTAGAGTCGCTGCTCCTTTGTGTTGAAAGGAGCCAGTTGAGGTGGTACGGGCATCTGGTGAAGATGCCCCTTGGGCGCCTCCCTTGGGAACATCGTCGAACATCACCTCACTGTTGGGGAAGGAGCCAGAACTAATATTTAGATCTGGTGGGGCTTACCTCTAAACGTTCTGGAACTGTTACCCTAGATAGGGGATGGACTGTATTATACTCTAAAGTTGCCCAGGGTGTGAGGCGCCGGGCAGGTGTGAGGATACTAGCAATCCCCCGGCTAAACGCCGCTACATTGGACTTTACGGTGGTAGACGAGAGGGTCGCCTCCCTGCGCCTACGGGTTGTGGGGTAAAAGGTAAAACTCTGACTGTCAGTGCATATGCACCAACAGCAGTTCTGAGCCTTCCCGGAGACCCTGAATGGAGTCCTATATGGGGCTCCAGTAGGGGACTCCATAGTTCTCCTGGGAGACTTCAACGCGCACGTGGGCAAAGATGGAGACACCTGGAGAGGTGTGATTGGGAGGAACGGCCTCCCTGATCTAAACCTGAGCGGGTGTTTGTTGTTATACTTTTGTGCTAGTCATGGATTGTCTATAACAAAAACCCTGTTTGAACATAAGGATACTCCTAAGTGTACGTGGTACCAGAGCAGCCTAGGTCTAAGGTCGATTTTGTGATTGTTGGGTCAAGGGGTGAGGGAAGACTCTGGACAGACCTGGTAAGCCCAAACGGGTAGTGAACTGGGAATGCCTGGAGGAGGCCCCTGTCCGTGAGATCTTCAACGCACACCTCCGGCGGAGCTTCTCTGGCATCCATGTGGAGGTTGGGGACATTAAACCTGAGTAGGCAGTGGGCTGAAGCTGTAGCAGAGAGCTGTGGTCTCAAGGTCTTAGGTGCCTCAAGGGGCCGTAACCCTCGAACACTGTGGTGGACACCAGTGGTCAGGAAAGCCGTCCGACTGAAAAAGGAGGCCTTTTGGGATATGTTATCCCAGAAAACTTTGTAGGAGGTTGCAAGGTACTGACGGGCCCAAAGGACTGCAGCATCTTTCGTAGCAGAAGCAAAGCAGCGAGTGTGGATGAGGTTCGGAAAAGCCAAGGAAAAGGTCTTTCGGTCGGCACCAAAATTTTTCTGGAAAACCGTCCGCCACCTGAAGAGGGGGGGGCGGGGTACTATACAAGCTGTGTACAGTAAAGATGGGACGCTGTTGACCTCAACTGAGTTGGTAATTGGATGGTGGAAGGAACACTTTGAGGCACTCCTGTATCCTACTGACACTCTCTATGGTAGAGACAGAGCTGGAGGCTGATCGTCGTCAATTTTCCTGGGGAAGGTCACTGAGATGGTCAAACAACTCCACAGTAGCAAAGCCCCAAAGATTGATGAGATCCGTCCAGAAATGCTAAAAGCTTTGGGTGTGGAGGGGTTGTCTTAGATGACACACCTATACAACATCGCGTGGAAGTCGGGAACAGTGCCAAAGGAGTGGCAGACTGGGGTGGTGGTTTCCCACTTCAAAAAGGGGGACTGGAGAGTGTGTGCCAATTACAGGGGTATCACACTACTCAGCCTCCCTGGTAAAGTCTACTCTAAGGTGCTGGAGAGGAGGGTTCGGCCGATTGTCGAACCTCAGATTGAAGAACAACAAAGCGGATTCCGTCTTGGTCGTGGAACAACGGTCCAGCTCTTTACTCTTGCAAGGATCTTGGAGGGGGCTTGGGAGTATGCCCCTCCGGTCTACATGTGCTTTGTGGATTTAGAGAGGGCGTATGACTGGGTCCCCCGGGAGATACTGTGGGAGGTGCTGCGGGAGTATGGGGTGAGGGGGTCACTTTTGGGTGGGGGTTGGTCTTCGCCAGGACTGCGCTTTGTCACCAATCCTGTTTGTGGTATTCATGGCCAGGATATCGAGGTGTTGTCGTGGTAGAGAGGGGTTGCGGTTCGGTAGCCTGGGGATCTCATCGCTGCTTTTTGCAGATGATGTGGTCCTGATGGATTCATTCTTGTTTGCGAGTGAGGGAACTATGGAGCGGGAGATTGGCCAGAGAATCTGAGCAGCGGGAGCAATATTGCAATCGCGTTACCGCACCGTGGTGACGAAAAGGCAAAGCTCTCGATCTACCGGGCAATTTTTGTTCCTACCCTCTCCTATGATCATAAAGAGTGGGTCATGGCCGAAAGATCAAGATCACGGGTACAAGTATTTGTGAGGAACTCTGAGTAGAGCTGCTACTCCTTCACGTCGAAAGGAGCCAGTTGAGGTGGTACGGGCATCCTTACCAGATGCCCTGGCGCCTCCCATGGGAGGTGTTCCAGGCACGTCCAGCTGGGAGGAGGCCTCGAAGACGACCCAGGACTAGGTGGAGCGATTATATCTCCACACACTCTTGCCTCACATTCACCCATTTACACACACATTCATACACCGATTGCTGCCATGCAAGGTGCGACCAACCACCAGGAGCAGTTAGGGATTAAGCATCTTGCTCAAGGATGCTTACAGGTAGGTTAACACCAGGGTTCCAGCAGTTAACAGAAGCCTACTAGCATATTGCTATAGGCTAGTAACTACAGTTAATACGTTTTTGTATGTCTTGCCTGAGTAAATTAAATGCTGAGCAGTGGCTCGCTCAGTTCACTTCCCCTACGTTTGTCTCTGTCTGTTCCTGTACTCACAAACTCAGCGTTGTGACAGTTATACATATTCATTTTTTATTAGTACTTGGTAATGTGTTTTACACTTTACAATATTGCTCTTTTTAAGCAGTTAGACATGTTTGTATGTCAAATAAATGGTCATAAATATGAGATGCTAAAATAGATAAATATTGGCTGGGGCAATCAACAGTGAACAACAGATTCTAAGGCTGTTAGCTAATGGGGAAGACTAGATATTTGCCCAACCTGAGCCTTAGCAGTACAGCTACAAATGTGGGTTCACTATTTGGCAAACAGATCACCAATGTCCCTTTTAATCTAATGTATTATAACAGATTATTAATGGTTTATAAAATGTTTCTAACCTAATTAATAAATTACTTAAAAGCCATCCATAAACCCTTATAAGGATAGTCTTATTTTAAAGTGGTACCAATTTATCCTATGCAATGTAGAATACAAACTGACTACAAACTGAACCTCCGTAAATTAATTGCTGAAACATGACCAGTGACAGGACTTACTGTGTATGTGTAGTTCCATTGGCACAAGGTCCATAGCGATAGTAGTACACCAGCCTGGGGATGAAGTCTGATGTGATGCCAATTACCAGACCATTAGCAATAACGGCCACAACCCCGATGGCCTCTAGGACATTGGTCCATACACCTGCAGGTAGAGCAGACCACTTGTCCTTTACAAACATGGCAGTTTGTTGAGTCTCACCTCTGGCCTGTTAGTCAAAAATCCAGTGAATTAACTGGTTTATTCAATGATACATCTTGTCATGTAAAACAAAAGATCACTTGGTTGTGGTGTGCATGCTAATAGGCTTTTATAGTTGTAGTGATCCGGTCTCCACAGGCAGGAGATCTGGATCATTGGAATAATACAGACTAAAACAATGTCTGTGTCCGATTACCCCTATTTGCCTACTATACAGTAGGCGATACGCAGTAGCCGAGTGCAGTATGCACATGATATATGCATGCCTACTGATTGTTTGAATTTTAGCAGTAGGCATCGGATGCACACTACTCGCATACAACTGGCCCACAATGCTTTGCGCTTCTGAACGAAATTCAAAACATTTCTGGTCAGAGTGGAGGACGGCTAACCGCTAGCTACCGGCAGCAAATACAAATGTAATTTTTACTGGTTTCTTGAAAAAAATAAAGTTTTTCGTTGTATTGTTTGCGAGTATGTTTTAATACAAATTTTATAGAAATTACCGTTGTTGAAAAAACACAATGTTTTGACCACTCGTTTAGCATAGTAGCCTCTACTGGAGACTCGCCAGAAAGTTAATAGTTAAAATAAAACTATGCCGTGCAATGGCTTGATTATGCATGCACATTCAGTTAGTTATACTAACCTCAAATGTACCTACCTTTCCATATAGCCTAGCTACAGTTACAGTATATTCTTGTAGTAAGTACTGCTGCTTGGAAAGTAAATGATATTGTAAATACAATTGATACTCTAGCAACAATCCCGTGATATTAATGACACATGGAAAACAATCTGTTAAGCAGTGTTATTAGTATGATGTATAGCCTATATATTTGTTGTATATAGCGTCTCCTTACTTTGTTGAAGCTTTCATATTGTGTTAAATCATACTAGTCCACAATCATTTGTGTTTTTATCAACCATCTAGTCACAAAGGGAGTAGAGCTACAATCCTCGTTTTATTTTGACTAAATAAAAGATATACCACAATATTTCCTGGTGGTTCAAATTAAACATACAATACATTGATGTACTGACAATTATAATATTATTTATTTATTATGAATGTGTAATTCAGCGGTGTCTCTTGGCTAAATTCACAGTCAAGTCGGGAGTTACGTTTTTTTCGTGTACTATAAACGGACAATGCCGATGGGATTGCAAAGGTCCTCCAAGTACTCCAAGTAGAAAATACTGCCTACTGTACGGTAGACACTGATCAGTACATATACTGATCAGTAGCTACTATTGAATTCGGACACGGCCAATGTATTTCTTGTTCTTAAAGGAGTAATTTCATGCTCCTTTTCACTTGTTGACACAGTTATTTTCTCAAAGCAATGTAGTTGCTTAGATGAAAATACCACATAAATGATGTGGAATAGCACGATCACAACCCTCGAAAAACTGTCAGATTTCAGTGACTCTTGTTTTAAATTTTTACAGCCACTGCCTACCCCACCCCGACTTTCACGTATCTGTGTTGACGCGAGGCAATGACTGCTTTACTGCTAGTACTCGAATGCGTTTTGAACATAGTTTTATGGGTTTTGTACCACATATGGTTAATTTTCAGCAGTGTTTTCAAGGTGTTAATATTTCTTATTAATTCCACCTCGCAGTCCAGACTACAGTAAAGGATATGGGAGGCAGAATGTAGTTGGTTGTTGTTGTTTGTGTCAACCACAAACACAGCAGCAGCTAGTCACACAGCCCTGTGAAGTAACAGGGGTGGTACATTTTAATAACTAGCCATGTATCTACTAAGCACATTATTTTATGAATAAAGGTTAAATTATACCATAGCACAACATTGCAGCCATCCTTGCCCGCTAAACAGCCATGTACCCATAAGCATGTATTAATGAATGAAGGGTTGCATAGCACAAAACCGCAGCCATTTTTGCCACTACGGTACAGGGTTATAATAGATAGCTGGCTGCTAGCAACAGCATTAAGTGATATTCAGTTAAACAAAAAACTAAAGTTAAACAAAGACATTCGATGTTTGTTTTTATCACGGACATAACGTTAAATGTTTGTATGATATGACCGATGCCTGACTCAGATAAAAGCATTATTAATCGCGGTACCAAAAACGGCAATCCGTTTCCGGAAGGGGATGCAATTTCATTATGACACGCAGTGTGTCTTTATAAATGAGCAATGTTTAAGTTAAGTAAATCAACACAACATTATTGAAGCAGCGTACTTCTAATCCGTTTACTGAACAATAGCCTATATTAATCTAATGTAGTTATTGATGTGCACAGTGCATCACTCTTGATAATATATGCCTGTCCTGCAGACTAGTTGTTTATGCTATAGTGGCCTACTGTATTAAAAACTAGATTGACAGATTTGGTCATCTGCAATTGTTGAACATTTAACTTTGTAGTGGCAAAATTTTATCTTAACAATTAAACATATGTATCCTTGCATTGTGCTATGAATGTTATACAGTGTGAC